>MDKI01005497.1:0-39291 GCA_005239505.1 Nicotiana paniculata
ATATATACTTGCATGCAATTGTATTTTGAGTTTACAGGTAATCCCAGAAGCAATCGATCTCCTAACGGAGAAACCTTCGCTCTGATTTCCATTCAACGTTCATATCCTGCAAATTATTTCAAACATAATCGATCATCGTCCGTTACCCATTCTCATCCGACATCTAGTCAAGTACCCATAACAATTTTCCAATCCCGATCCATCTTGTCCAGAATATTTTTTCCGTTCTTACAATAACTCCATCGGCTTATTCCACTGTTGGATCCAGAACTACACATGGCCTAATTCCTGTAAGAACAAGGATATGTAGGTAGCTCAAAAGCTAGAGAGCGGCCTATATCTTTCATATCACCCCATTCGGTCAAAATCGGTCATCATTTATTTACCCGATAACTCTTTCATCTTTCCCGAGTAAAGAGGGGCAGCTGTTGATACCCAATTTTTACCTCATATATTTTGAATATACATGTATACTTTTGAAATAGTGCATATGAATCATCATTTGATTCATAAACTTATACAAGCATTTTCAATAACTTTCCATAATTTTTAGAGCTTTAAATTATATAAATATCTAGTAATTATCCTTTAAATTATTTTGCGATGACTTAGTTACCTAAAATTATTATTTTCATCCATAATACATGTTTCAAATGTTATTTATCCTATTTTTCATAATTACAATAGCATTTTTAAGTTATTTGTCTAATTTTGCAATAATAACCTATATTATACAAATAATTGCGTTTATTACATTATTTATGACAAAGTATCATTTTTATATTTTTATAATGTTTAGTTGTTATTTTAAAATAGTTTTACAGCATAAATATCATTTTTATTATTTATTAGAAGTTTTAATAATTTATTTTTTCAATTAATTTTAAAAGGTTTCAAGAGCTGACCCAAAACAGGCTGATTTTCAGACCAATTTAATGGCCCAAGCACCCAAACCCTTATCCCAAGCCCCAGAGCACAAACCAAATAACCCATTGACCCAACCCAGTCTCTACCCATACTTGTTCAATTAACCCGCCCAGTCCTTAAAATCCTGGCCGTTGATCTTAGAGATCAACGGCCCACAACCAACCAATCCTTTTTAATTATCTAACCCCTAACCCTAAACGTCATTTCCTCTCACCCACTGTCAAAAAACTCTCTCAACTCCCCCCTTCTGAAGAACCTTAACCCTAGCCGTCACACCCCAAATCCCCTCTCCTAATCCCTCTTCTAATGGGATTTCCTTCTCATCTCCTTGCCATATTAGAATCTTCTCACCACTCGTCGATTCTTTATGGTGTTACTTAGTACTTGCCTAAACATATCAAGTACTATCTCTTTGATTCTGTTCTATTTTCAGTATCTGGACTATATTTTATTTGATTCTATATTATGTGAGTCCGATATCGTTTGGATCTCTGGGATCTACACCTTTCCTAAAAAACTAGTGTTTTACGAATTTCTCTCTCAAATCGTTTTCAAAAACTGATTTGCATGTTTTATTTCCTTGTTTCCTGTTTATTTTGCTTTGTTTCCTTATATGTTTGTCCTAATTCGTTTGGCCCTAATTTAGGGTTTTCAGATCTTTTTAGATCAGACCTAAATTAGTTTGATTCTCTGATCTTAGTGTTATTTCTGTCTAAATTCATCCTATGGTATTGTTCTTATGTATATTCCGTTGATATTTGTTTCCTAAAAAAACTAGGGTTTACTTCATTTTTCTTCAAAACTGATTCTTTACTGATTCCGTGTGTATTGCTTCCTTATTTGTGTTTGATTTTACAATTTTTCCTTGTTTACTCGATTCAATCTATGCTACTATATACACCCCTCCCCTTTTCCCTTTAAAACGGACCTGGAATCACTGTAATCTCACTAAAAAACTTAAGATTTGGCTCTGTGTTGTCTTTGCTATCTCATTTTATCTCTGGTTTTTGGCCGGCTGAAAGCCAAGGCCAAATATTCCCGGTTCTCGACTATTGTGGTGTTATTCTTGCTTTTCTCTCTTAACTGGTGAGTTACTGTACCTTTTCCATTTTAGTTTATGGATTTGTGACCTGCGTTTATGATCCAACACGTTTAAAGTTTATTTTTGAGCATGATTCTGTCAATTTCATGTTTGTTCGAGTCTCTTAAGTTGTCTAAGTAATACTTTTAGTTCTGAGACTGTTTATTTGAATAATATGAATCCTCTTAGGTGTTAGCTTAATATCTTTTAATTTGCTTCCTGTATGCAGTTTTGTTAGTTGTGCACTTGCCTTGAATTTCTAGTGATCTCTTAGGGTAATACTAGAATACTTATTAGTTCACCTATCCTGAATCTTTACAAAGTTTGTCTTTATATGTTTGATCAGTTCTAGGCCCTTTTCTGTTACTCATATACCCTAATAACCTGTCTTTTAGCATGTCTTTAGTTCATTTGATTCCCTATGATTATTTGATTTGCTTTCATACCATATCTAAATACTATTCGTGAATAAAAAAAGCTTGTACTTAATTCTAGCATGTACACTTAGCCTAATTAGACTTTTCAGAATTTAACTTATTAAGTACTATGCATTTGTGCATGAAAAACTATGCCCTATGTGTTCAAATCTAGATTTCCATTACTCTGTGTTTTGAACTCATTTATGTTGGCTTCCTAAGATCAAGTATGTCTTTTCAAAGTCTTCTCCTTGGCCATTGCCTCCTTCTATGTGTTGTTTATGTTATCCTGAATCTCCATTCCTAGGACCTCTAGGTTCTGTCCTTAACCTCCCCAGTGTGAGCAATGCTCGGGGTCCATGTGAGACCCTTGTGAACTCTAACGCACTGGGGTTGGGTTTCTAATCACCTTTGAACTGTTTCCAAGCATTTGTTCTTTAGTGTGAGCATTGCCCTGGGTTCTTGAAGCCCTTGGGAACTTTGACAAACTAGAGATTTGGGTTTTGTGTGCTATGGTTGAATCATTCACCACTAGTTATTTTCTATCTATGAAAATGAGTCTTGGAGTTGTTATAGGTTGAAGGTCTAGGTTGCCCCGGTGTATTTGGGCCTGTTGTAGGATCTCTATAATTTATTTTATTCTGTAATTCATTCATTAACCTGGTCTGTAATAATTTTGTAACAACAATTCTGGGGTATTTAGTAAAATTGGGAAGGGTTTCTTACTTTCATTTGCAAAGTCGGGTAGAAATGCTGCCTATAGGGTCTCTATTTGTGATGTTGGTTCTGCTTATAAGTTCCATAATATGTTTTTGAAATTGTAAAGGTTCTATATTGTGTTTACATGCTAGAAATCCTGCCTATAGGACTAACACTGTGATCTGTTAAACATCCTGCCTTTAGGTGTATCAATTTGCCCAGTAATTGTGTGTTAGCAACCATGCCTATAGGATCAATACTTGACTTAATTGTGTTTCTGGCCCAGTGTGTGTAAATTCCTGCTTATACACTGTCTAATGGTAGAATACATGCCTATAAGATTAAAACCAGTTCAATTCTAGAAATCCTGCCTATAGGGTAAAAAATAGTACACTTGTAGAAATCATGCCTATAGGGTTATAATCAGTACACTTGTAGAAATCATGCCTCTAGGGTTAAAAGCAGTTTATTTGTAGAAATCACGCTTATAGAGTTAAAATCAGTTTAATTATAGAAATCATGCCTATATGATTTTATTAACTAATTTTGAATACGCCTTTTTGATTATCACTGTCAATCACCTAGACAACATGTCTGTAGGATTAAATAAATAATTCTGGACATATTCTTGTGATTTGTTGCTATCCACTATTGTATGAAACGCCCAGATATTGCACTGAGCTAAAATCAGTAGGCAAATATACATGTAGGTCCTAATAGTCACGTTAAGAACTGATCCTATATACGAATGCCTGCCTGTTCAACATCACATAGATATCCTTCATATAGGACTCTACGATTAATAAAACTTGCTAATCAGTTGCATGCATTTGTTGTTTATATGTCGAGGTTAATTTGAGCCCATATATGTATTTATTTGAAAAGTCCTAACTATTTTGTATGCCGCCTAGTATTTTACAATTTTGAGAAACTTAGGTCGAGTCTAGAACCATCCTAAATAGAGGTCCCAATGCCTCCAGGACCATAGGTAAGGGACGGGTAGTGCACACATAAGACACGAGTTAGAATCAACTAGAGCGCTTTAGGTAAAAACTCAAGAATAGTAATCGGGTACCAGTAGATGATAGTCTGTGCCCGGTGAATAATATGAGTAACACCCCCATCTTGGGAGAGTTACGAAGTATTATTTATGTTGCACGGGGTGATCCTATAGGCTAAAAAATTTAGGACCCCCTATCCCTATTAAATAGTTTCTTCGCTTTCATAATTTAAGTTCGACCGGGACCCACCGTTGTGGACCTCGAGGGGTGCCTAACACCTTCCCCTCAAGGTAATTTGAGCCCTTACCCGATCTCTGGTGATGCAAACTGGTATAATCTGAGTTATTCGCTATAGGGGCCCTAACACACCTTAATCCGTTAGGTGGCGACTCTAACAACCAATTCCTTTTCCCTTCTCTCAAAAGGAGTTGTCAAATGTCGAAACCCGATTTTGTGAGAAAAAGAGGGCGCGAAAATACTAGTTTCCTGAACTATTTGCTACGTGATATATGTGCGAACATATGTGGCGTTTGAACCCATGTGCTAACACCGGGATATTTATTCATGCTCGGGTAATTCTTAGGCTATGATATGCCTAGAGTTGACTGTAAGATTTAAGCTATAATGTCTCTCATATGTGTAAACTTGTTGTGAACTATCTAAGCCATGTTTGTACATAGAGGTTAAATCCCTAAAGAACTTGATAAATGCTACTTATGTGATGAAAGTGTCAGTTTGAGCTATAATAGCACATTTTGCACATGCCTATACTTTAGCATGTCATTTATCCATTCCAAGAGCTTGAGATCTATTATTCATTCACCATATACATGTGTCCTTGTTTATTTGATCATGTGTGATATGATTGGACTGGATACCTGTGACCCCGCCAGGTGGTTTATGTTGTTATGCTTGTGATCACATCGGGCAGATTGTGATATAGTCTGTGACCACACCGGATGGATCCATTATATTTAGCAATGACCATTCCAGACGAATTATGATATTGAGCATGTGACCACACTGGTCTGGTAGCACGTTGAATTGGTCGTGCATGTGTGTGGATATGGATTCATACACCTAGGTCACCCTATCATGTTTCTTTCTTTATGGTGTACATGTGGATATTGAGGAAAACTGATTAGTGGTTTGGTACATATATAGAATGGTTGAGGAAAGTCTGGCCAATGTTATTTTGGGGATTGCACTTCATCTTTACTTGCAATTTCCATGGTTTATTATCTCAAATATCTGCATCTCATCTTATATGTTGTACCAGTGACTGCATAGAGATTTTGAGTAAATGTACACATACGCACATATAGCCCTTTCTATACTAGATACTTGATCACATTATTGTTCTGTACTTGTTAAATTTATGAAATTGTATAGGTTATAGCAGGTATAATCTATAATTATTGCTTCTTTTACCTTGCTGAGGTTAGTTACTATACTTATCGAGTACATTGGGTCAGTTGTACTCATACTACACTCTGCACTTAACTGTACAGATCCAGGTGTGGGGACAATTATTAGCAGTAGATTTGCTTGTTGGACTGAGCTTCGAGATGTGATGTAGAGCTGCATTCTTAGCCGCAATTTTGACTTATCTTTATTATGTACTGTTGTTTCAGTTCAGACAATATTATTATTTAGTTTCAGACTTGTATTCCGTTGTAGAGCTCATGACTCAATATTTACTAGTTTCTAGAGATTTATCTCGTATTAGAAGTATTGTATTACATTGAGATTTCATACTTATGATATTTCAATATATTTCTGTTGTTTTGGTTCTCTTTTGTTATGTTCGGCTTGCCTAGCAAGTGTGTTAGGCGTCATCACGATGGGTTGAGATTTTGGGCCGTGACACTAGATATAATGTATCCTTCAATAGGTGACAATAATATATTATTATGATATTGAACAATATTATAATAATAATAATAATATTTTATTGAAAGAAGGAATAATACTCATCTGAGACGATTTGTAGCTTAGTCGTCTACCACTACGAATATCTCGTATTTAGACGATCCTCTGTAGTACCATATGTGCCTGGAACATCATGCTGCTTGGAGCTCCTCACATCACGCTTCGAACCAAAGTGAATAATAATCAAATGAAGAAATGTATGCGTCCCGAGAGAGTACCCCGATTGAATGGTCGCCCGCAAATGAGTAAATAGGAAATTGGCTCGACTGATCGTAGGGCGGTTGAGGTGGATCCTGAATAAAAAATAATATAGGATATGTTGAGGTATGCTCAAAGCTCGTGGAGAAAGGGATTTATCTGCTCATGTTATGTGTACCTCACCCTGATCTTTTGGCATACCTAGTGTTTTACCAAAAATATTTTAAACATTTTTCGTCAAACTGAATAATGAGAAAATAGAGGGTGAATCCTAGTTAAATGTAATAACTGCTAGATCTGAAGTTTAGATATATTGGTGAGATAGGGCCGCGTCCGATATTAATGAATGCCAACTAAAAATGTTCAATGATTTTCAATGAATGTAATAATGAATATATGCAATAAATGTAGATAATATCAATAAATATAAAAGGAATTTGTCACCCAAATGTTAGATGACTCGGATGATTCCTCTTTCTGACAACAACATGAAATAATAGAAAATGAAGATGGACAAGGAATCCTTGGATGTTGTGAATAAAAGATTTATATTGAGCAATGGAATAAGTGGACAAGACAAGATTTTTGTATATTCCTTATAGTCAACCCTTTATAATATGTTCTTCTGAGAAAAGTGAAGATCCCCTTTTGCTCCTTATCTCTTCCTATTTATAGGGGATATTCCTAGGAAGCCCAAGAAAGTACAATTGTCCTTCTCACTATTCTAAAACTTATTCTAACCGTTGTTGTTATCCGTTCTCTACACGACCTCGGCGATGGTCCTTCTTTAGACAACTCCTCGCTACTGAGTCGTGGTTGGATTCAACCTCGACCACATCTCGTCCATTTGCTGTCATTGCGCTCAGCCTAATTTTGACCAATACAGTTAGTCCCTCCGCTTGTTAAGGTCTTCCTCTTGGATGTTCTCGATGAGCGAATTCTATGTGCAACCGGTCAAAAGATATTCGACCGTGCTGGCTGATCCGAATCGGTCGAGGTTGAACTGGTGACGGTCGCCTCAAGGGCCATGGTTGGCCACGTGCATCATCATTACGCATCTTCCAAATGCAGTGCGTTGTTTCCTGTGCCTCCGTTGCTTCAATTTTGGCGCTACTGATGGCCCCTTGCCTCGATTTAGGCGCCATATACCCTATAAATAGAGGGGGGGGTTTCACAAATGAAGCTTTTAGCATCTTAAACTACTTATGGCCCCTTGCTTAATCTTTTGCTTCTTCTCTGATCTTTGTCTCCGATTTTCTTCTGCTACCTTAGTTTCAGCTTCCAATTTCTTCTCCCGCCGATATTTTCTTTCTCCGGTTTCGTTGTACATATTCTGTTATGAAAAATGACGAATTCTCCTCATTCTTCTGATACAGTCTCCGACGCCACCCCGTTGTCGGTAGCCATACCTTCCGGCGGTGATGAACCCATGGTTGAGGAAGATGAGAGCTTCCCCACCGTGGAGGAGGTGGTTCCTTGGACCCTTTTGGTCAGAAATGACTTTCCTAAAGAACTCGCCCCTGCTACTGCTCAGGTACTCTCTGAGACGGGACCAAGTCAAATATCTTCCTTCCCATCTAAATTCAGTATCCTCTCTTATGTTGATATTGTCCCGGTAGGGAACGACCTAATACAAGACCACCGGCCTGGGTATTGCGCTTTCTACGTCTACCCGTTCTCGGTGGGTTATTCTCTTCCTCTACCCTCACTAGCGTAGGAGTTCTGCCATTTTTACGGTATTTGCCCGGCGCATCTCTCCCCATGCTTATATAAGGTTTTTGTGATGCTGGGAAGTTCGCGGAGTTGGCTGGCTATGTGGCTTCTATCTGTCATCTGCTGCACCTCTTCTCACCCAGTTTCTATAGAGGCACGTTAATTCATCTCCGAAGTCGTGGGACCAAAGGATTGGTGGCCGGGATGGATGATAAGGCGAACCGTCAGTTCTGGTGTAAATACTTCTTCATCAGAATCGAGCACATAGTGTCGGATCCGACCGGGTTCCCTGAGATATAGAAATTCAATCGTAAGGGTATTTTATCACTTTCCATATGTTGCTTATGGATTTCTCTCTTTTTTGTTTTTTTTTTTTTTGTTCTCGACTCACTCATGGCTTTTTGCTTTCAGCTGAGAGGCGCGCACCTTCCCTGGTTTTCGACATTGAAGGTTGGGTAACTCTCGTTTTACCTCATAACATGGGAGTCCGCGATTGGGCGTCCTTTCGCAGGAGGTTCGGGCCCAAGCCCTCGTCTAGTAAGTCTTATTTTTTACTTTATAACTTGTCTCATTCACCACCGTCTTTTAATGTAATTTCCTTTTTGTGCTAGGCCGACGAGCTTCCAAGAAGGCGAAGGCTTCGGTGCCTACATTTTGCCAGGCAGTCACCTCATCTGGAATGCAATTCGTACTTGCCGAGTCTATACGACGGAGTCAGACTCAAGCTTCGTTATAGGGGGATTCCGCTTTTCGAGATGTCGCTACGGTGGATGAGATCTCTTCTCATCCCATCTTGCACCTCATTTACAAGTCATCTCACGGCGAGGAGGAGGCGTCACCGAGGAAGAAATCAAGGGTGGAGACTGGGAAGGCCAGCGTTGCTGATGCTGAGCCGGTAGGGCTATCGCCCTGCGTCGGGTACCGTCATGGAGGAGAGGCCATCCGAGGTTGAGGGGGTCTGTGGTAGAGGGGAGCCTGCACGGGCTGTCGAGGTTGGCTCCTCATGAGCGGGCGGGAGAGATAGAGTCGTCCCCGTGTTAGACGTTGACTCTGGCTCCGACATCGACCCTGAGGTACGGGCTTTTGAGGAGAGGTTTACTCGCGTGGAGATAAGGACGGAGGGTCCTAATCGGCACATAGTCATCCCTTTGAACTATAACATCTTAGTCGACTCGGAAAGGGCGACGTCGTCCTTTACTTCTTTGTGTGCGGAAGCCGAGAATAGGATGTTACAGACACTGAGATATGCGGACTTGTCTCTGGGTATATCAGGCATGGCCTTGCGTGTAAGTTTCACTTCTCTCCCACGAAGTTTATTTCATATGTGCTTTTTACTCTTACTGACTTGCCTTCCTTTGTGTGCCAGACTCTCATCTTGGAGATTGAGTGTGATCGGAGAGAAGAGCAGAGGACGACACTCTTCAAGAGGATGGAATCCAAGTATAGAGAGTATCGCTCCAAGCACTGAACGCTGGTCAAAATCGTTGGCGAGGAAGGCCAGTTTCAGGCGTTTCGTGACGAGATCAAGCATAAGGACGAGGAGCTGAAGGAGAAAGATGAGGAGATTATTAAGGCCATCGGCTGATGTAGTGTGTTCGAGGGGACGCTGAGGTCTAAGGAGGATGAACTCGAGGTGAGTAAGGGGGTGATGGCTGAGAACGCGGACCTCTAGGTGCAGGTGGCTCGAGCTTGAGAAAAGCGAAGCTAGGGTCGTCAACTTGAGGAAGGAGTTAAGCGCTAGGGTCGAAGGGCTGAGCCTAGCTGAGAAAACTAGGATGGCCACCGTGGCGGAAGCTGCAGCTCTAGGTGGTACCCTATGTGTTTGTAGGTCTAAGCGAGCTAGTGAAGCAGAGACTTCGGCGCTCAAGGTCGCAAGGTTAGAAAAAAGGATTGAGGGTTTGGAGGCAGAGCTGTCTTGTCTAAATGAGCAGGCCGTCGCCTTAAGGACCGAGAAGGAACAACAGCAGGCCCAACTGTCTATTTCTCGTACTGCCGATCCTAGTGTGTCACGGGAGTTGTATGAGATGTGGGTTCATGATGAGGCCCAACTTGACGTATATAGGTCTTTGAAGGTGACTGTCAAAGTTTCTAAGGTGGAGTTTAAGGATGTTCGTGTTAAGTCACGCGCAGTTCATGACACCTGCGGTTACGACCCTGGTACACCTGGTGGGGATGATGATGAAGACGCCTTGGATAGGCTTTCCTCCGACCCTCGGTATGATGATGAGTATGCTGGTGATATTGATGGGGGGATGATCTGGCGTGAAGCCTTTGTACTTGGTTTTCTTGTTTTGCTGTTTTTCGTGGGGGCGTCTCTCAAGCCCTTTGTAAAATGTATTGGAGTAGAACAATTGAAATGGAACAATTGTCTTTTTGCTGTGTATTTTCGGTTCTTCTTTTTTCCTTTTCCCTTTTTCCTTTTTCCTTTCTTGTTGGCGTCTTCTCTTGTGAGAAAGCCACTGACTTTCGGCCGGCTGCTCGTAAGGTTGACTTGGGCAAAGTCGAATATAGACCGATTCGAGATTGAATATGTTTATTCAAGCGAGGTCGAATATAAGTTAATTCGAGCAAGGTTGGATGTTAAATAATTCGAGCGAGGTCGAATGTAGATTCGAGTGATGTCGAATGTAAAATAATTCGAGCAAGATCAAATTTAGATTCAAGCGATGTCGAATATAAGTTAATTCGCGTGAGATCGAACGGAGATTGATTCAAGCAATGTTGAACGTATATTAATTCGAACGAGGCCGAACGTAGGTAGGTTCGAGTGAGGTTGAATGTAAATTTATTCGAGCAAGGTCGAATATAGAATTCAGATTGAATTTAGATTGAATATGTTTATTCGAGCAAGGTCGGATATAAGTTAATTCGAGCGAGGTCAAATGTTAAATAATTCGAGTGAGATCGAATGTAGATTCAAGCGATGTCGAATGTAAAATAATTTGAGTGAGATTTAATGTAGATTCGAGCGATGTTGAATATGAGTTAATTCGCGTGAATCGAATGGAGATTGATTCGAGCGAGGTCGAATGGAGATTGATTCGAGCGATGTTGAATGTAGATTAATTCGAGCAAGGCCAAATATAGGTAGATTCGAGCGAGGTCGAATGTAACTTAATTTGAGTGAGGTCGAATGTAAATTAATTTGAGCGAGGTCGAATGTAGATTAATTCGAGCGAGGTCGAATGTAGATTATTTCGAGCGAGGTTGCATTCTCTGCGTTGGCGTGATATTCAAATTTGGTTGAGTTGTGTAAGAGGGTCGCATACTGCTTTGTTTATTCATTCATTGGACAATATTACATGTTTTTGTTTGCCCCATGCATTTATTTGAGAAGTCCCAGTCTATCTAATCCCTTCATCGCTCATCCTGGAGAAGTAGTTGATAGGCGGAGCGGTGAATTCAGTACCTAAACTTCGAGACGCCCTCTTCGTCGCCTCATTAAAAACCTCCCCAATAAAACCCAATTGGGACAAAACTCTGGTGAGGAAAAAAGAGTACGACTTGGAGGACGTTTATCTTCAGAAGTTGAAGTATTTGAGGTGGGCGACGTTCCAATTATTTGGTAGTAGCTTTCCCTCCATAATTTCTAGTTGGAATGACCATTTGTTTACTGTTGCAGTGATGTTTTATGGACCGTCCCAATTGATTCCTAGTTTACCTTCCCTTGGGTCTTTGCTCGCTTGTGTTTTGGCTTTATGTACGTAGTCTCCGACCTTGAGTGGCATTTTTGTTGTAGTACTGTTCTGCTTGATGTTTTTGAGCTATCATTCTTATGTAGGCCATGTCTCTTCACTCATCTGCTTCGTCGAGGTCTTGCTTTCTACTCTCGTCATTGCTTGGTCCACTCTCATTTGAGTATCTCAAACTTGGTTCTCCGACTTCGACTGGTATCACTGCTTTAGTCCCATAGACTAGTGAATACGACGTTTCTCCTATGCTTGTTTTTGGCGTGGTTTTGTATGCCCATAGCATTTCTAGTAGTAGTTATGGCCACAATCCCTTGGTGTCTTCGAGCTTCTTCTTCATGATGTTCAATATTGTTTTGTTGGATGATTCTGCTTGACCGTTGCCTGCAGGATGGTATGGCGTGGAGAGTATTCGCTTGATGTGCCATTTCTCGAAGAATTCAGCAGTCCTTTTCCCGGTGAACTGGGGTCTGTTGTCACAACTGATTTCTTTGGGGATGCCGAAGCGGCATATGATTTTCCTCCATATGAATGTGATAACTTCCTATTCGCGCATTTGGGTGAATGCACCTGATTCTACCCATTTATAAAAGTAGTTAGTTAAAACCAAAATAAATTGTACATTACCTCGTCCCGCTGGAAGTGGTCCAACGATGTCCATTCCCCATTTGATGAACGACCATGGCGATGTGACTGA
Source organism: Nicotiana paniculata (assembly GCA_005239505.1). Classification (NCBI taxonomy): domain Eukaryota; kingdom Viridiplantae; phylum Streptophyta; class Magnoliopsida; order Solanales; family Solanaceae; genus Nicotiana; species Nicotiana paniculata. The sequence continues at coordinate 12,354 of MDKI01005497.1, forward strand.
GTGGAGGTACTCGCCCGCTTGGTGGATCATTGGAGCATATTTCTGGCACTGCTCGCACTTTCTAACAAAGTTGGCGACTTTCTTTTTCATGGTGGGCCAGTAATATCCTACTCGTATGAGATACTAATGAGGGCTCGATTGCCGGTATGGGCTTCACAGTGGCCTTCGTGTACTTCCTCGGGGATGCACCTGGTTTAGTTTGGCCCTAGGCATTTCGCCAAGTCGTGGTTGATGATGCTATATCTGGCCGCCTGCATTCAAAGCTTCTTGGCTTATTTTTTGTCTGATGGGAGCACTCTTTCCTGCAAATATGACATAATACGGTTGCTCCAGTCCTAAGTTAAGTTTATGGTGTTTACCTCAATTTGGTCTATTGCCGAATGGAAGAGGGTGACCATGTTTTCCTTTCCGCTTATGTTTTTGGTGACTGCTGCTAATTTGGCGAGACCGTCTGCCTCGACGTTTTGCGCTCGAGGTATATGGTCGAGTTGACATTCGTCGAACTCGGACAGTAGCTTGTGAATTTCTTCCTGATACTTTTTTAGCCTATGTTCCTTGATTTGGAAAGTCCCTGTGACTTGGTTGATGACGAGTTGTGAATCACATCGGAGGATGACTCGTCGTGCTCCATACTTGAGAGCTAGTCTTAGTCTTGTAATACGGCCTCGTACTCGGCCTCATTATTAGTCATATCGAGACACAGTATGGACTGACGAATGCCTTCTCCTATTGGGACCTCGAGTACGAGTCCTAGTCCAGATCCTGACGTGCTGGAGGCGCCATCAGTGTATAGGACCCATAGGTCGGGTAACTTGAGAGAGGTACCAGAGGCTTCCTGCTCGACCTCAGGCATTATTGTGGCACTGAAATCGATGAAAAAGTCGGCGAGTACTTGTGAATTTATCGTTGTTCACGACTGATATGTTATATTGTGCCTGCTTAATTCGATGGCCCACTTGACCAATCTCCCCGACAGCTCGGGTTTGTGTAGGATGCTTCTTATGGGGAAGGTTGTGACCATCGAGATGGATTGGCATTGAAAATAGGGTCTGAGCTTTCGTAAAGCTATGACCAATGCCAGGGCTAGCTTTTCGAGGTGGGGGTACCTCGTTTCGGCATCGACCAAGGTTTTGCTAATGTAGTAGATTGGAGATTATGTACCTTTGTTTCACGGACCAAGACTACTCTTACTGCGATGTCTGATACGACCAGGTAGATTAAAAGATGTTCGCCGGGTTCTGCCTTGGCGAGTAGCGGGGGCGAGAACAAGTATTCCTTTAGTTCTCTTAGGGCCTCGATGCACTTAGAATTCCATTGGAGTCCGTTGTCCTTTTTGAGTACATTGAAGAATTTGTGGCATCTGTCAGAGGATCATGAGATAAACTTTGGCAGGGCGGCTATACGACCAGTCAGCTTCTGTACCTGTTTCTTACTGGTCAAAATTTTAGGTATTCCCTTTATGGCTTTGATTTGGTCGGGATTGACCTTAATGCCTCTCTACGACACCAAAAGATCGAGGAACTTTCCAGAGGTCACGCCGAAGGAAAACTTTTCGGGATTCAGCTTCATGCCATATCGCTTAAGTATATCGAAGGCTTCCTTCAGGTGGTCGATGTGGTCTTATTTTCTTTTTTATTTGACCAACATGTCATCTATATAGACTTCCATTATTTTTCCGAGTTGGTCTTTGAACATCTTGGTGACCAGCCTCTAATAAGTTGCCCCTGTATTCTCTAACCCAAACGACATGACTCTGTAGCAGTATGTCCCTTGGTGGGTGATGAAAGTGGTTCTTTTCCCGGTCCTCCTCCTCCATGAGGATTTGGTTGTAGCCTAAGTAGGCATCCAAGAAACTTAATAACTCGTGCCCCGTTGTTGCGTTGATGAGTTGATCGATGTGAGGCAGCGAAAATGAGTCTTTTGGGCAGGCTTTGTTTAGGTCCGTGAAATCCACGCACATGCTCTATTTCCCATTTTTCTTTTTCACCATCACCACGTTTGCGACCCATTGGGGGTACTTTGACTCTCGGATAGAACCGTTGGCGAGAAATGTTTCCACCTCTTCACGGACGACCTTGTTTATTGCGGCGTTCAACTTTCTTCTGATTTACCATACCAGCAGGTAGAGTGGATCGATGTTCAGCTTGTGCGTAGCAATGTCTTTCGAGATACCTGGCATATCTGCATGGGAGAAAGCAAACAGATCGGCGTCAATTAAAAATTTATGAAATTTACCTGATTTTTAGAGTTTGTGGCCAATGTAAGACCTTTTGTTGTGGTCTCTGCTATCCATTTGGACATGATCGAGGTCTTCTACGGTTGACCCTTTGGCTTCCACGACGTCGGGGTCTTTGATGACGTCTTTTTCTTCGTCGAGTTCAGGCCCCGACTTCGGTAATTGCTATGCTTCTGAGCCCTCTCCTTTTAATTATTGAGTGTATGTGCAATCTTGGGCGATGCGGTAGCATTCTTGGGCTGTGCGTTGTTCACCGTGGATGCCGAATATTTCCCACGGGGTAAAAAACTTGATGACCTGATATAAGCTGCACGGGACGACCCTCATGGCGTGTATCCAAGGTCGCCCTGTGATAGCGTTTTAGGTAGTGTCCTGGTTCATGACGTGGAATGTTGTTTCAAGGGTGAAGCCACCGGCCAGAACGGGTAATGTTATCTCTCCTGAAGTTTGTTCAACTTCATTGTTAAAACTTGTTAGTGTAATGCGGCATGTTACTATCTTGTCCTCAAGTCTCATTTGTGTGAGAACTCGGGGGTGGAAAATACACGTGCCGCTCCCGTCATCTACCATGATTCTTTTTACATCAGTATCTGAAATACGTAAACTAATGACAAGAACGTCAAAGTGAGGAAAGGTCAAACTGCGGGTATCTGACTTATCGAAGATGATACTGTCTTCGAGGTCATCATACCGTTCATGGGTGATCGACCGCTTCAGTTTGTATGTGGTAGTGAACTTTACATGGTTGCCGATGATCATTTGGATGGTGCGGGTGGGGGAGGGTGGCTTTGGAGGGCCTTGATGTTGTTCGCGTCCGCAGCCGAAATTGGCTCTTCCTCGGTTGCTCATCAGATCCCTTAAATGTCCTTGGTGAAGCATGTTCACCACCTCTTGCCATAGGTCTATGCAGTCCTCAGTCTTATGGCCCCGCTCCTGATGGAACTTATAGAGGGCATTCGGCTTTCTGGAATTTGGGTACGAATTCATCTTTTGCGGCCATTTCACCTTAGGGCCGAGCTTCTATAGGGCGTACACTATTTCTGCAGGGGAAACACAAAAATTGTGAGCAGATAAAAGTGGAGGCATACCTCTTTCGTTTCGTTGAGTCCCCGTGTGTGGCCTGGATGACCGTTTGGCGGGGCGGTGGCGGGGTGGCCGTTCTGACATATGGTTGATCCCTTTTTCGATTGAGGCGTGGACCTACATGATCTCTTCAGTTATCATTACGACTGTCTTTCCTCGATTCCATTTGGAGTGATGTTAGCCTTTGAGTTGGACTGTTGGGGCCGTCTTCGTCTGCTCTCACCTCGGCATACTAGGCATTATGAATTTCTTCCCAGGTGGTGGGAGGGTATTTCATAAGTCTGCTTAACAACTTTCTAGTCGCCCTTGACACGTTCCTGTTTAACCCATTTTGGAAGGCTGCTACTTCCATCCCCTCTGATACGTTTGGCAGGCTCATTATTACTCTGTTGAACCGGGAGAGGAAGTCCTTGAGTCCCTCGCCAGGAAATTGTCTGATGGCGAATATGGCATTCACCCTGGCCTCTGCTTTCTTGGCCCCGGCATGGGCGGTGACAAACTTGTCAGCCATTTCCTTGAATGCCGTTATCGAACGTGCTGGTAATTATGAGTACCATGTTAAGGCTCCCCTGTTAGGGTTTCACCGAACTTCTTCAGCAGCACCGACAGTACCTGTTCTTTCGAGAGGTCGTTTCCTTTTACCGTCGTGACGTAATGAATGATATGGTCTTCGGGGTCTATTGTGCCGTCAAATATTTTCAAATATGGTGGCATTTTGAAAGTTTTAGGTATGGAATGTGGGTCTACCTCCTTTATGTACAGTTGTTCAACAAACCGGCCGACGACCCGTTTTGGTTGAAGTTTCGGGGCGCCAGATATCTTATCAACCCTTTCTTGGTGATCCCTCATTTAGTCGCAGAGCGCTTTATTCTCGTTCTCTATTTCTTCCATTTTCTTCAGAATGGATGTGAGCGCGTCATTACTTGCATCAACAATGGTGTGAATGTCACCTGTTGGGGGAGGAACGTGCTTCCCGTTGATGGTTGTTGTGGTGTCCGCTCGTGCAGTGCTCCCACTCGCCCTTTGAGCGGGTTTTTCGAGTATGTTGTTTAGAGTACTTATCAACCACGCCTCCAGTAGTTTTTTCACCGCTGGCAGCGCTTTCCATTTGTGGACGTGGAAGCTCCCCTTTCGTGTGAAGCGATTACACTCCCATGAGGGGGGTGAGTCACTTCCCCTGGGTGAGGCACTCAGCATCACATTCTCCTCGTCTTCTCTGTCAACCTTGTTGATGGTGCTTAGGAGGTTGGCAGTGACACCCATTACTGCTTTCAGCCTTTCATCTCCTTTTCATGCCATTGTTAGCTCGTGCAAACAGGAAAAATATGGATGATGTTGTTTTTTCTTTTAGATCTAAAAGGAACTAAAATTTTAACTAGAACTTCCCCACAGACGGCGCAAAATTGTTTTACCAAAAAAAATTTAAACTTTTTTCGTCAAACTGACTAATGAGAAAATAGAGGGTGAATCCTAGTTAAATATAATAACTGCTAGATCTGAAGTTTAGATATATTGACGAGATAGGGCCGCGTCCGATTTTAATGAATGCCAATTAAAAATATTCATTGTCAATGAATGTAGTAATGAAAATATGTAATAAATGTAGATAATGACAATAAATGTAATAAGGAGGAATTTGTCACCCAAATGTTAGATGACTCAGATGATTCCTCTTTTTGACAACGACATAAAATAATAGAAAATAAAGATGGATAAGGAATCCTTGGATCTTGTGAATAAAAGATGTATATTAAGCAATGGAATCAGTAGACAAGACAAGCTTTTTGTATATTCCTTATAGTCAACTCTTTACACTATGTTGTTATCAGAAAAGTGAAGATCCCCTTTTGCTCCTTATCTCTTCCTATTTATAGGAGATATTCCTAAGAAACCCTAGAAAGTACAACTGAAGAAATATTCAATGGAATATTTCTTCTCACTATTCTAAAACTTATTCTAACTGTTGTTGTTATCCGTTCTCTACACGACCTCGGCGCTGGTCCTTCTTTAGGCAACTCCTCGCCATTGAGCCGTGGTTAGCTTCAACCTCGACCACATCTCGTCCATTTTCCGTCATTGTGCTCAGCCTAATTTAGACCAATACACCTACACCCTCGATATCACCTACATCACTCATTTGAAGATCAACATATACAACAAAACTTCTAGCACCACCGTGTCAACCATGATATTCTTCCTGCCTTCGGTGGCCATCATACCCTCGTTAACTACCTTGGCCACATTTCGCACGCCGACTATGGGCTGGCAGCACTTGTGGCCTATGATGGTAATCCTCGAGCGGAATATAAGCAGGTCAATGCTAGTCTTCTATTCTCTAGCACAACAACAAAGGTCTCTGCAGCAACTTCACACATCCTACCACCCCAGTGATGTAGTAATGTTGCATCATCACCTAAACATGTTTCATGCCCAAACATGACAGGTAAATATGGGGTAAACCCCTAGACTACATAGTATTTAAATATTAACTACAAAAGTTGCATAAAATTCAAATGGTGAACGCGTAATAAATACCACAATTGATATTAACGTATCAATATCTCATGCCTCTTTGCGTATAGAAGGTATCATCGATCACCCCGATGGAGGGGATTTTCAATTTAAGTGAGTGTGATACGGCAATACCGTATTGTATACTTGTTGTCATGGATAACAGCTTCGTGTGGAGCAGTTTGTGAATCCTATAAAGCCTTTCATCTCACTCCTCGGTTTGGACCTCAATCCAGGCCAAGAAAGCCTGGTAAACTTTACTCTGGTCGCCCTACTCGTGATGTGTGTACGTCCAACTTGAATGATCAGGTACATGATATACCTGTCCAAACTATCACAATACGCAATCCGTCGTGTGATATTCAATAATATCCAGGCATATGAGATTAAGTGGGACATATGTTATCCACATGCATCGACCGTGTAAGCAAATCCAACAATGAGCTCTGTATACGGACAAAACGGGCTTGCCTTCTCATGACTAATCGAGGTTAGCTCATAATAGGCCACAGTTCGGCCTCGTGTTATATCGAGCCTCAGTGCGGAGTTAGATTGATGAGCCCTTAATTCAGAGATCGGCCAAGGTCGAGATCAGTCAAAATCGAGACCAAGCAGAACTGAGATCGTGCAAGACCGATGAAAGTTTACCTAGTTGAATAACGGTAAGCCGAAACTCTATAATCGAGCAAGGATCATGGAGAAAATCTCAGCACGTATATGGGGTTGATTAATTAGCCAATCATGAGATTTCTTATTGTATTTAGAATTATACCATAAGTAGGATCCCCCTACTATATAAATGAGGTTTAATCATTTGTAAAGGCATGATATTCACGAAATACAAAGCAATGTACTATTCTTTTCTTTAAGTTCTCAATACTCTGTTACTCTTCTCATACCTCATTTGTTATTTCATTTGGTTCGAGGCTAACATAGCTCGAGGGAAAAATCTGCACATCTCACTTGGTTTGCTTTTATTTTCTTTACAGTCAATATCAATTTGCATATTTTCTCAGTTTGTGCCAAGTAAAATCATGTGTCCATAAAACCACATATAAATTCAATTGTTATTCGTTTTTAAGGTACACAGTATAGCGTCCACTGTGGGGCTTAAGGATAATAGTGACTTGCCTGGTACAAATTGAGTATCTTTGATTCCAGGATCAGCATATCAAACTCTCAAGTAGCACCCACACACATAGATAATGCTCTTGGTTTCCACGGAAAAATAATAACATAGCCGCCCCAGGGAACGAAGTACCTCTAGTTGACCTCGATGGGGCCCCGACTGTAGCCCAATCGACGTTAGTTCCCATTTTGCCATTAATGCAAATTTGGCTATCGACCCTGAGAGTAGCGTCCACCGAGACGTTCGATCAGCCGGTCAGAGCGCGCATGGGGCGAGGAAGGCGGGATCAGCCTTCGACTGATATTCGAAATTTTGCAGGCTCAACAAGCTACAATGGCACAACTCCAAAACCAAAACCATTCACCAAGAAGGGTCGAGTCCGAACCATCACAGGAAGTCGTTCATAGGAAAGAATCGGTGTCAAGGAGATCAAACGAAATTGAATTAGGGACCGATCCCGCAATCATGAAGATTCCCGGGGAGCTGTTAAAACGAGTTAAATTGGGAGAAGAAAATTGAAGCAAATGACAAGGAGGAAACCTATAATTCCAGGGTTGATAGAATTCCAGGGGTGATCTCTCCCAAACACACACCACAAATATAGGTAGTGAGGCGGTCGATGCAATAATAAAAACCCAATGCAAGTCAGGGTCGAATCCACAAGGAGTTAGAATTGGGATTAGGTATATATTAGTGTAATTGTATGATATGCCCTAGATTACTCTTCCACATTCTTGTTTGTTGTTTCTACTTCTACTTTGAGCTATTGATTGCAATTCTAAAACTAGGAGACAATATTTTTTGTTTTGGTTATTTTTAAATGATAAAAGGATCTAGGGTTGATACTTCCACCTAGTTGGTTACCTAATGGATTTGAAGCTTTAGGGCATGTTTGGTTGATCGGGATACAATATAGAAATCACACTCAATTACTCACTCTATACCTCTCGGTAGTTTGAGTGACTTTTCCCAATTTGGCTTTCTCAAGTCCAAATGGGTATTTCACAAAGAAAGTGATAAATACTCTAGTCGGGTCTTACTATCTCTAGGTTCGACCCTTTAATTGGGGCTATCAATTTCTTGAGTCCACTCCAATTCCTAGTTAGCCAAGTTTTTCTAGACTTAGTCTCTCTTTCTCAAGTAGAGACTAGGTCAAATAGGCATGAATCAATGTGTGCAACTATTAATTCTAAAATTTAAGCAAGAACAGGACTAAATAACATATACCCAATCTTAAATAATCCCTAAATCAATAAACCATTAAGTACCAATACTAGGGTTAGGTCACAACCGTAGCTAAGGGTTTAGCTACTCATAGAAAATGAAGAAATAAAAGAAGAAATTAAGAAAGAGTGCATAATAATTAATTATGGAAAAAAAATCTAATATTTAGAAGCTAATATAATACAATATTACTCAAAACAGTAAAGAAAACGTCTAAGGTGCTCTACACTGATACCACTTTACCTAAAAATGACAAAAAGTTTTATTTATACTAAGTTGAAAATATCTGACAAAAATGCCCCTGCGGAGGTAGTGGGACCGTTTAATTATGAGTGCGGTCCGCACTCAAAACTTGACTGGTCAACTGGGCCTTCTGCGGTCGCATAAAAGTGGGAAGCGGCCGCACTTCATCTATTTGTGCGGACCGCACATTTCTGAGTGCGGCCGCACACTTGAGATTAGGCTGGGACTGGACCTTCTTCTGCTACTGCATAATAATGGTGCGGTCCGCACATCTTCAATCAGGGCTCTCTGATTCTGGTCATTTGCGGGCCGCACAATAATGGTGTGGTCCGCATATCTTCAGCTTGCCCAAAATTTCAACTCTCTAAATCTCTCTTCTGCGTCCGCATAATAGTTGTGCAGTCCGCATTCTCTGAATAAAATCTAACAGGCCTTTTTCATTGTTTGTGGCTGCACAAGGCATTGTGCGGTCTACACTGTAAGCTTTTTTTCCTTGTTTTGGTCCTTGTACAATTTTGACTCCTTTTTTATTTGATTTTTACTTCTTTGGCTAGTTTCCCAATATTCCTGCAAGAAATCTCATTTCATTAGTTCTCGAGAATGCCTTTAAACATTTTTGAGCTAAAACGCAAGTAAAAGAGAGCAAATAAGCGATCAAAATCCCTACTTATCAATTTCCCCAAACTTAAGCTTTTGCTTGTCCTCAAGCAATTAAGTGAATTCCCACCTCCACTAGAAAAAAGCATATTTCAGCTGGCCTCAATAATTACCCATGCACTCATGAATCTTTAACAAGCCTATGATTTGAATGTTGAAGCCCAAGTGGCTCTAATATGACACTTGAGCATCAAGGGTTGACATTATTCATTAAGGAAGCTCTCACTTTCATGCAAGTCATTGTGGATCCCAAACTCCTCCTCCTATACTCTCCGGAAGCTCATCTCACTCACGAATGAAGAATTCAAAATAATGACTCGAGAAAGACTCGCTCATCACGCTTAAAAGAATGTCACAAGCCCGGCTCTAAGTACCATATGCTTTCCCCTCATGCAGATCACCACTAATGTAAGCTCGCTCAGATCGAAATCACGTAGGGCTTTTTTGGCATGTAATGATGGCTTTTGGACTAAGGACTGAAATATCATATTGGAATCGGTTAATCTTTCCTTTAGCACTTCATATTATCTTGTTGGTCATACTTTGCCGACTCTTTGAGTCATTTCCTTTTATATTAGGGGGATTAGAGACACTTGACATCACTCTTTCTTTGTCATTCTATTAACAATCTCCTTCTTTGCTTTCTCCATGCTTTGCACTTTTGATTTCTTTTGCATCTTTTCAACCATTTCACATTCTTCACTTTCTTTCTGTGTTTTTCTTTGTTCTTTCTTTCTTTTTTCTTTGCCATTTCCTCTTCTTCACTTCTTTTTTCTTTTTGTGCCTTGAAACCATCTTTAAACTCCTCGTCTCTCCCCCAAACTTATGTTTTATCATTTGAATCACATGAGTGATAAAGAAAAGTTGGGTGCCAAGAGAGAGTCACTAAAAAAAATAGTTAAAGGCTTGTAATGTGGTTATCGAATAAAAAGGCTTTAGGCTCAAAAGGTTTTACTAAGGATGGTATCATTGGTGGGCCATGGGAGGTTTCAAAACGGTCCAAGGAGAGCCTAAAATCACTTTTCAAGCCAAGCTAACTTAAAATTTTGCCTAGAAACACATTCGGGGCTAGTTCTAGACCATTCACACAGGTACTTGAACTTGTAACAAAATACCTCACCTTTCACAAAACCGGATTATTAAAGATAAAGGAGTCGAGGGCCCACAAAAACCGCATTCAAGATTGAAACTCGCTAATGGTTCAACTAAACCACCCGATGATTGCATAAGTCAACACAAGAGTCACAAGGTCACTAACTACAGCTATTTCTTTACAAAAAACTTGTTTTTAACCATAAGCGCATTGTTAATTGTGTTGGTACCAAGTGAAACATGCTCGGCCCTTATTTATTCATTAACACTACTTGTTTCTACCTAAACATCAAAAAACTGACTAAATCCCTTAAGAAGGTTGTCAGACCATCCATTGTTGGCAAGAGTCACCCGGTTCACACAAGACCTACCTTTGGAAAAAACCGTGGCATTAAGAAAACCAAAGGCTTATTGTTCACTGAAGCATAAGAAGAAGCTAACAAATCAAAAAGAAGCTAATAAAGGAATTAAGAAGCTATACTATTAAGAAAGCAAAACGATGAAGCTATGAAATAAACTACTGAATATAAAGAAAATGAATATATATAAGAGGGGTGATTATATACATAATGAGGGAGAAAATAAAGATAAAAGAAAAAAGAAAAAAATTATTTAAGTTATTATAGGCTGAAAATGTAATCAAATGTCATAAACATTAATCCAAATCATCCAAAATATCAAAATAGACCACCCCCGCCAGAAAAAGAACAAGCATTGTCCTCAATGCTTAGAAAAATCAAAACATAAGAGGGTAGAGAGTAAAATAAACTCCCTATGTGGTCTCGGGGTGACTGGCAGCATCACCACCCTCGGTATACTCTAACTGTATATCATCATCTCCTGGCTGAGGGACCACAGGGTTGGTGAGCAGCTGAAACATCGCCTCAACAGTGGGGGCAGTGAGACCTGGATCGTCAGACTGGCCAGCTAATGCCTCTGCTGATGGTGCCTCTACTGATGGTGCTGCTAGATCAGGTGGTACTGATGGACCTGAATCCATCAGTAAGTCAAAGGGCAAGTCACATGCTGCTGCTAACTTCTTCATCTCCTGTCTCAAACTTTCAACTGTCTTCTTCAAAGCCTGGGACTTTCTCATCTTCTTCACTTGCTTGGCAAACTCCTCAATGGCACCCTTATGAGCTACTAGAGTGTCCATGTATTTTTCTGGTTGTCCAGAATCTTCTTCAATGTTTCCTCCACTGACGGAGGTACCTGTGACACTGTTGGAGTAGAGGACTACGGCTGCAACAGTACTGGATATGTCAGACAGCTTAGAAGTAGCTGTCTGCATCGAGTTGTTGAGGCTCGCCAAAGTATGGGAGACTCGCAATGCAGTGAGAGGATAGGTGGATGAGGATGGCATTAGAACTGAACTGGGTGGTCTAGAGGATGACGGTGGTGGCATGGAGGCTAACCCGGTGGAAAATCCAGTTGTTGTGGAAGGCATGAGAGTTGTAGATAGCTCAGCAGCAACCTCTGAACCTACCACTTTTGGGTCGTCAGACTGGCCAACTGTGGTAGTGTCCTTCCCCGTGAACTTTGGGTTGTCCGTACCCTGTAAGTGATACCACGAAAAAGGCCTCTTAGCTTTTACCTTTGTGTCATATGGCCCTGGCTCCACTTTTTCATCATTGAAGTACTCTGTCAAGGTGTTCGGAAAGGGGTCGGACTTTTCATTCTTGTGGAACGCCAATGTGATTCTTGTTGACATGATGGCACCCATATTGATCGGGTACCCCACCGTAGTAGAAGCCACCAGAACTGCTCGGGGAAGTGGGAGGTTATTCTCATTCAAACTCGGATCAATCTTGTTACAAACAAAGGTTTGCCACCCTTTAGCTTCGAAGTTGAGGGTGGCCCGGCGGATAGGCACTGCTTCCGTGATCCATGGTGGTGTAGTCCGGGGGCAGTCAAAATCTCAGCTAGCCAAGGGCGAGCTACTTCACCCAAAGCTAACTTCTCCAAGTACTGGACCGCTTCCACTTGCTCAAAACCCACATAAGAATTCAAAGCAAAGGCATCAAAACGAACTTTCAAATTCCTTACTTTCATCACTTTTTTTCCCGGCTTGATGTGAGCTACATTGGCGTAGAACTCCTTGACCACGTGCTCATTTGCATCTAAGACCGCGTGAGTGAACCACTTCCACCCCTTGCGCTCTTGGAACTGCCTAAGGACATTTGACTATGAATATCCAAATCCTTCATCAAGAATTGTCGCTCAAGTGTGAGTGACCTTTTTGGCCACAACTCCCAGAATCTGTTAAATGTCGTCAAGCGGGCGAATCTATCCTCCCACATTTCCCTCTTCTTTGTCGTTTCAAGACCACCCACTTGAGTGTCTCCCCCTCTACCGTCATCTGGGACGTCATCATCATCTATATCAATAGGTGCCAGAGGAGTAGGTGAAGAAGAGGGCTCGGAACCCTTATTTTCTACATAAGAATCAGCAGAAGAACTGTAGGTAGACTCATTGCACAATCGATAACGTCCAGTGGGTTGTGGTAGTTGGGATTGGGGATCAGGTTGAACTTCCATAGACTGATCCTCGGAGGCTTCTCTCGATGGTATATAAGATCTAGATTCTGAGGGCTCTTCGTCCCTTCATCTACCTGTAGTCTACTTCTTAGTAATGGGCTTGGACTGCACTCCTAGAGGGTGAGTGCCTTTACCCCTGCCTCGGAAAGATTCACCTCTCCCCTTTGATGTATCTCCTTGACCATGTGAACTAACCATTGTCTGCAATACAAGTTATATATGTCAGTTGAATTTGAATCAAGAAAAACATTAAAGAACAGTTGCAGAAAAGCAGTCATTACTGAGACAGTGTAGACCGCACAATTCCGAGTACGGATGCAGACTGGCTAGTGCGGACCGCACAATTTTGAAGTGCGTCCACACAACCTGGAGTGCGGCCGCATATCCTCAAGTGCGGACCAAACAATTTTGAGTGCGACCGCACAAGTCCAAACCTGCAATTACTGATTCTCTGAAGTTTAGCGTGTGGTTGCACACATTTTTATTCGGCCGCACACTTTTTTTGCGGACCGCCAAATTTTGAGTGTGGTCCTCACATTTCAAACATTTCTAATACCCTATTTGCCCGTTATGCGGACCGTACAAAAATGTGTGCAGCCGCACAATTCGAATAGTGTCGGCACTGAACTTAGGGTTTTTGCAAAATTTTCACAGATTAAGCATGGTGTGCACAAATTAACAAGTTTAGTGGTCTACCCAGTCCCTAATGAGCATGTATGAAACTACCGACATGAATTTGAAGCACAAATTAAGCACATTTGACATTTTTAGGACTGAAATTAACTAAACTAATCAAAGAAAACAAAAAAAAATTGAGAAAAATGAACAAAATCTACATGAATTGAACGTACCAGTAGTGAGTGATGCAGGTAAGAATCTAGCTTGATGAATTGAGTGTGATTTTTGAACAATTTTAGGGTTACACAGTGTGTTCTAGGGCTTGGAAGTTCAGAGAGTGTAAAGTGTGAATAGTTGTTAAAAGCCCTATTTATACCCCAGAAAAGTCGGCCAAGATATCACCTGAGTGCGGCCGCATAATTTTGAGTGCGGTCCGCACAAAAATGAGTGCAGCCGCATAACCTTGTGCGGTCCACATAATTTTGTGTGCGGGTGCATATTGGCCTTTTTTCTGCAAAACCAACGCTAGAAAGTTGGTGATTTTTGGATCCCCGGTTGTGCGGCCGCATAAGGAATTGTGTGTCCGCATACCCTTCTGTGCGGTCCGCACAATTTTGGTGCGGTCCGCATAAATTCCACATTTGGCCAATTTTTTCCAGATTGTCCCTACAATACACATTCATTCCTGCAATTCACTTCAAAACCAGTTAGCTCAATACAAAACCTATCTCAAAAGAAGAAAAAATAATAAGGAAAAAAAACATGGGTTGCCTTCCAAGAAGCGCCTTATTTAACGTCACGGCACGACGCAAGTTACCATCAATAACTTGAAATAAAGCAACGCCACAACGTGGCCATGATAAACCTTACCAAGATAATGTTTCACCCAGTGACCATTGACTCTAACCACTTCATCATTTTTGTTCTTCAAGGGTAATGAACCAAAGGGTGTCACATGCACAACTTGAAATGGGCCACTTCACTTGGATTTCAACTTTCCCGAAAACATCCGCAACCGAGAATTGAACAATAGCACAAGATCGCCTTCTTTGAACTCTTTATTCTGGATATACTTGTCATGGACATACTTCAATTTGTCGTTATACAAGGACGAACTTGAATATGCATGGAACCGGAACTCACCAAGCTCATTCAATTGTCCCACCCTTAAGTTGGCGGCAACATCCCACTCAAGATTAAGCTTCTTCAATACCCACATAGCCTTGTGCTCAAGTTCCACCGGTAGGTAACAAGCTTTCCCGAACACTAACCGATACGGAGACATACCAATTGGTGTCTTGTAAGTTGTCCTATAAGACCAAAGAGCATCATCAAGTTTCTTTGACCAATCCGTCTGGTAGGAATTCACGGTCTTTGATAAAATGCTCTTGATATCCCGGTTGGAGACTTCAACCTGTCCACTTGCTTGAGGATCATAGGGGGTCGACACTTTATGAGTGACACCATAATTTGAGAGTAAAGTATCAAGATCTTTGTTGAAAAAGTGTGATCCCCCATCGCTAATAATGGCCCTTGGTGTACCATTGTTGGCAAGGCTACGGCTTCACTCCGATGAAATATAGGTAGTGAGAAAGTCAATGAAATAATAAAAACTCAACGCAAGTCGGGGTCGAATCCACAGGGAGTTAGAATTGGGATTAGGTATATATTTAGTGTAATTGTATGATATTCCCTAGATTACTCTTCCACATTCTTGTTTATTGTTTCTACTTCTACTTTGAGCTATTGATTGCAATTATAAACCTAGGAGATAATATTTTTGGTTTTGGTTGTTTTTCAAATGATAAAAGGATCTAGGGTTGCGACTTCCACCTAGTTGTTTATCTAACGGATTGAAAGCTTTAGGGAATGTTTGGTTGAACCGGATACAGTATAGAAATCACACTCAATTACTCACTATATACCTCTCGTTAGTTTGAGTGACTTTTTCCAATTTGGCTTTCTCAAGTACCAATACTAGGGTTGGGTCACAACCCTAGCTAAGGGTTTAGCTACTCATAGAAAATGAAGAAATAAAAGAAGAAATTAAGATAGAGTGCATAATAATTAATTTTGGAAAAAAATCTAATATTTATAAGCTAATATAATACAATATTACTCAAAATAGTAAAGAAAACGGCTCAGGTGCTCTACACTGATACCACTTTACCTAAAAATGAAAAAAAGTTCTATTTGTACTAAGCTGAAAATATCTAACAAAAATGCCCCTGCGAAGGTTGTGCGGCCGCATAATTCTGAGTGCGGTCCGCACTCGAAGCTTGACTGGTCAACTGGGCTTTTTGCGGTTGCATAAAAGTGGGATGCGGCCGCACTTCAGCTATTTGTGCGGATCGCACATTTCTGAGTGCGGCCGCACACTTGAGATTGAGCTACGACTGAACCTTCTTCTGCGGCCAAACAATAATGGTGCGGTCCGCACATCTTCAATCAGGGCTCTCTAATTCTGGTCATTTGCGTGCCGCACAATTGTGAGTGCGGCCGCACTTGGCATCATGCTGCCGCACAATAATGGTACGGTCCGCATATCTTCAGTTTGCCCAAAATCCAACTCTCTGAATCTCTCTTCTGCAGCCGCACAATAGTTTTGTGGTCTTCATTCTCTGTATAAAATCTAACAGGTCTTCTTCATTGTTTGCGTCCGCACACAGTATTGTACGGTCCGCACTGTAAGCATTTTTGTGTTGTTTTGGTCCTTGTCCAATTCTGACTCCTTTTTTAGTTGATTTTTACTTCTTTGGTTAGTTTCCCAATATTCCTACAACAAAGCTCATTTCATTAGTTCTCGGGAATACCTTTAAGCATTTTCGAGCTAAAACGCAAGTAAAAGAGAGCAAATAAGCGGTCAAAATCGCTACTTATCAGGGGGCACCTCCGATTTTGAAGGGTTTGGATTCAAAGAAGTTCGTGCAAAAGCCCTTCCCCCCAATCCTGGATCCTAAACTAATTCCTAAGAAGTTCTGCATGCCAGAAATTCCCAAGTATAATGGAATGAGCGACCCCAATGAGCATGTCACTTCTTACACATGTGCGATTAAGGGGAATGATTTGGAGGACGATGAGATCGAATCCGTGTTATTGAAGAAATTCGGAGAGACCTTGTCAAAAGTAGCAATGATATGGTACCATAATTTTCCACCCAACTCGATTGATTCTTTTTCCATGCTTGTAGATTCCTTTGTTAAAGCACACGCCGGAGTTATAAAGGTCGAGACTAGGAAATCGGACCTCGTCAAGGTAAAGCAGAAAGATAACGAGATGCTCTGAGGGTTTGTGTCTCGGTTCCAAATGGAACGTATGGATCTACCACCGATTACCGATGATTGGTCCATTCAAGACTTCACTCAAGCATTAAACGTACGAACTCGGTGGCTTCACAACAATTGAAGCAGAACTTGATTGAATATCCAGTTGTTACTGGGGCGATGTGCGTAATCGGTATCAGTCGAAGATTAGGGTCGAAGACGACCAGCTTGGGACTCCTTCCGAGTCTATTTATCCTATCAAGCTCGTCGACAAAGTCAAAAGGGACATCTATCGGGAACCACGGTCAAACAGGGATCGATACCAGCCATATAATGGAGATTGAAGAACAATAGGCTTGGACGCAATCCCATTCAAGGTGAAAGGAGAAATGATCGAGGTCAGAGCTCTCGAGGGCTCATGAGCAAGTTTCGACAGGAATGTTGAGCCCAAAGAAGCACCACGACAACATTGATGCATCCGCTATCGTATCGTCCATTGGACGTATCAAAGATACTAGATGGCCTCGACCTCTGCAGACCGATCCAACCCAGAAAAACCCTAACCAAAGTGCAAGTACCATGGAACCCATGGCCATAGAATAGAAGATTGCAGACAGCTAAGGAAAAGTAGCCCGGTTGTTCAACGAGGGGCACCTTTGGGAATTCTTAAGCGATCGGGCCAAGAATCACTTAAAAAACAAATATTCAAACAGACAGAACAAGCAAGGAGAGCCACAACACGTGATCCATATGATTGTTGGAGGGGTCGATATTCCTCAAGGACCGGTATTTAAATGCACCAAGGTGTCGATCACAAGGGAGAAGCGAACTCGGGATTATGTACCAAAAGGAACCTTGTCTTTTAATGAAGATGATGCAGAAGGGATTGTACAACCCCATAATGACGCACTGGTAATATTTGTACTTATGAATAAGACTCAAGTTAAACGTGTTTTAATTGATCCAGGTAGCTCGGCCAACGTCATCCGATCGAGGTTCGTAGAACAGCTCGGCCTACAAGATCAAGTTATGCCCATGGCCCGAGTACTTAACAGCTTCAACATGGCATGCAAAACCACTAAAAGCGAGATAACTTTGCTAGTGAACGTGGCCGGGACAATTCAAGAGGCGAAGTTCCATGTGATCGAGGGAGATATGAGGTATTATGCCCTGTTCGGGAGGCCATGGATCCACAACATGAGGGCAGTACCCTCGACCCTTCACCAGGTTTTGAAGTTCCCGACACCAGAGGCAATTAAAACGGTCAATAAGTAGCAACCCGCCGCCAAGGAATTGTTTGCAGTCGATGAAGTGATACCAATATCGGCACTTTCATCAACAAAAGGTCAGATTCGAAGAGAAAACAAGAGGATAAATAGCAACCACAGACACCAGTCTCGACCCAATCAGAGAAGCAGGGGACTTAAGAGGATGATGACTATGGGGTTCCTCGATCCTTCATAGTCCCCGATGATTCCGACGCCACCAAGTCAATGGTCGGAGAGCTGGAACAAATCACACAGACCGAAGATTAGCCCGAACGAAAGGTATACATGGGCACGGGGTAGGGGAAAAATTATTCAATTCCTTAAAACTAACATGGATTGTGTTGCTTGGTCCCATATCGATATGACAGGTATCCCACCGGAAATCACCACTCATAAACTAAGCATGGATCCAACGTTCCATCCGGTGAAGCAAAAAAGAAGACCCCAGTCTGAGGTCAAACATGTTTTCATCAATGATGAGGTAACCAAACTTCTTAAAATAGGATCCATTTGAAGAGTAAAGTATCCCGAATGGTTAGAAAACGTAGTGGTAGTCCCTACGAAGGGAAACAAACTTAGAATATGTGTAGATTACAAAGATCTAAATAAAGCATGCCCCAAGGATTCTTCCTTTGCCTAATATCGATCGCACGATCGATGCCACGGCCGGCCACGAGATCCTTAGTTTTCTCGATGCCTATTACGGGTACAACCAAATATAGATGGGCCCGGAAGATCAGGAAAAGACCTCGTTTATCACTAAGTACATCACCTACTGCTATAATGTAATGCCATTCGGATTAAAAACTCCTGGTGCAACTTATCAACGCCTAGTAAACCGGATATTCAAAGAACAAATAGGTAAATCAATGGAGGTTTATATTGATTACATGCTTGTTAATTCTCTGCGAGCAGAGGACCATTTGAAGCATTTGCAGGAAACTTTTGATATACTGAAGAAATATAACATGAAGCTCAACCCAAAAAAATGTGTACTTGGGGTTGGCTCTGGCAAGTTTTTCGGCTTCATGGTATCCAACACCGAGGAATCGAGATCAACCCCCGACAAAATCAAATCTATCAAGGACATCACGATAGTAGACAGCGTAAAGGTCGTGCAGAGGTTGACGGGACACATAGCCACCCTGGGGCAATTCATCTCGAGGTCCTCCGATAAGAGTCATCCATTCTTCTCGTTGCTGTAAAAGAAGAATAACTTCACATGGACTCCGGAATGCCAACAGGTCTTGGAGGAGCTTAAACAGTACTTATCGAGCCCACCGCTGCTTCACACGCCGAGGACGGATGAACAATTTTACTTGTATCTTGCAGTATCTGAGATAGTGGTAAGTGGAGTCTTGGTCTGAGAAGAACAAGGTACGCAATTCCCTATCTATTATGTTAGTCGGACCTTGAGTGAGGCTGAAACCAGGTATCCCCATCTAGGAAAATTGGCGCTCGCTTTGATAAGCGCCTTTAGGAAACTAAAACCATACTTTCAATGTCATCCCATATGTGTTGTAACAACTTATCCACTTCGAAATATTTTGCATAAGCCCAGGATTTTGGGACGGTTGGCCAAATAGGTCATAGAATTCAGTGGGTACGATATTGAATATCGACCCCGAACAACCATCAAGTCTCAAATCTTGGCAGACTTCATGGCTGACTTCATGTCGGGCCTAGTACCCGATGTTGAAAGAGAACTATTAGTAAACTCGGGTACGTCCTCGAGAATTTGGAACCTGTTATGGATGGTGCTTCAAACGCAAAGGAGTCCGGACTCGGCATTGTGCTAAAACCACCCACAGGTAACGGGGTTAGAGATTCTATCAGAAATGTAAAACTAACTAACAATGAGGCCGAATATGAGGCCATGATTGTAGGTCTCGAATTAGCCAGAGGCTTAGGAGAGGAGGTGATCGAGGCCAAATACGATTCCCTCCTCGTGGTGAACCAGGTTAAGAGAACCTTTGAAGTTCGAGAAGAACGAATGCAGAGATACCTGGATAAGCTACATGTAACTCTACACGAATTCAAGGAATGGACTTTACAACATGTACCTCGAGATCAGAATAGTGAGGATGATGCCCTCTCAAACGTAGGGTCATCGGTCGAAGACAACAAACTCAATTCTGAGGTTGTCGTACTACTCATGAGATCGATGGTGGAAGAAGGCCACGCTAA
This sequence comes from Nicotiana paniculata, assembly GCA_005239505.1. Classification (NCBI taxonomy): domain Eukaryota; kingdom Viridiplantae; phylum Streptophyta; class Magnoliopsida; order Solanales; family Solanaceae; genus Nicotiana; species Nicotiana paniculata. The sequence continues at coordinate 32,402 of MDKI01005497.1, forward strand.
GTTAAACATCACAAGTTTGACCTAGGATTGGATAAACAAATACATGGAGTATTTGAAGAACGGGAAGCTCCCATCAGATCCAAAGGAATCGAGAACCCTGCGCAGAAAGGCAGTACGATTCACCTTGTTCGAAGACGGAACCTTGTTCAGAAGGATGTTCGATGGTCCATTAGTGATATGTCTGGGACCAGGAGATACTGAATACGTTCTGAGGGAAGTCCACAAGGGCACTTGCGGAAATCATTCTGGTGCCAAATCATTAGTCCACAAAGTGATCAGAGTGGGATACTACTGGATCGACATGGAGAAAGATGCAAAAGAGTTTGTTCGAAAATGTGAAAAGTTCCAAAGGCATACACAAATGATTCATCAACTCGGAGAACTACTCCATTCGGTCTTATCCCCGTAGCCGCGGTCTTATCCCCATAGCCGTTCATGAAGTGGGGAATGGACATTGTTGGCCTCTTAAATGGGCCCCAGGTAAAGCTGAAATTATTTTATTTATGACTGCTTATTTTTCTAAGTGGGTTGAAGCACATGATTTTGAGAAAGTCAGGGAGAAGGAAGTCATAGACTTCATTTGGGACCACATCATATGTCGATTTGGGATGCCTTCCAAAATCATATACGATAACGGAAAGCAGTTCATCGGCAGCAAGGTAACTAAATTTCTCGAGGATCACAAGATCATAAGAATCCTATCAACACCGTATCATCCTAGAGGGAACGGACAAGACGAATCGACCAACTAAACCATCATCCAAAATCTCAATAAGAGACTAACCGACGATAAAGGAAAGTGGAAGGAAATCCTACCCGAAGTTCTTTGGGCATACCCCACAACATCGAAGTCTAGTACCGGAGCTACCCTATTTTCATTAGTTTATGGCGTCGAAGCTCTAAGACCGGTCGAGGTCGGAGAACCTAGTATCAGGTTCCGATATGCAACAGAAGAGTCAAATAATGAGGCCATGAATACGAGCCTAGAATTATTGGATGAAAGACGCGAAGCCTCCCTCGTCCGATTGGCCGCCCAAAAATAACGGATCGAGAGATACTACAATCGAAGAGCCAATCTTCAATATTTTAGCGCCGAGTACTTGGTGCTAAGGAAATTCACCCTCAACACCTGAAATCTGAATGAAGGAAAATTAGGCCCAAACTGGGAAGGACCGTACCGGATTCTTGAGGTCACCGGAAAAAGGGTCCTACAAGCTCGGAACGATGAATGGGGAACAACTGCCGAGCAATTGGAACATATCACACCTAAAATGATATTACTGCTAAGGTATGACCCTTTTCTATTTTCAAGTTTAGTTTAGACTAACACTTGCAGGTGGTCAACAAGAATCGGCGGTGGATTTTTCAGCGAACGGAATGAAGTCTTTAGGTCTGAAAGCACGTGTTGCACTCTTTTTCCCTTATACCAGTTTTGTCCCAAATGGGTTTTTCGGCGAGGTTCTTTACGAGGCAACAATGAATCGTGCTAACTTAGAATCAAGCCTGATTACGAATCGACATCGAAGATCAATTCAACAATATCTGAGATTCCTATGCAATCAACCTCAAAAACTAAGGGGGGATACCCTAGGATATACATTATCTTCGAATATCAACTCTATCGAGGAAACTACTTCATAAAAGGAGGGTCTCGATAGATAGGATTTATTGTAAGGGCCAAAAGGTCATAACGAACTGCACCCACATAGATTGTTCGAGCCCTAGCTTAAACATGTACGCATGTATGACTATTTTGATCAAGAATAAAGAGAAGTACTTTCCTTACAAACATCTGATGTTTAAAAAAAATTCCTCTTTACATCTTTTAAGTAGCTTCGTACTATAATGAGCCTAAGGGAAATACTTAGCCAAAACACGAACGACCGCTCCCTCACTCAGGGAATGCCGTTCAACTCGAACAACCCAAATTATCGGGCCTCGGGGAAAAAAGACCAAATAGGCAACTCCCCGATCTCTAAAGTCCACGGCCACCTCACTCAGGGACTTTTATCTCAGGCAAGCCCGAACAAAATGGGAAAACGATCCTAATGGGAAGATCCCGAACTAAAAGGCTACGGCCAATTTAACACGGTTCGGAGACGTCCGAAATCCGTAACAAAAATAGGCCTTCAAAAAAAGAAAAAAATTTCACAACCGGTTCTAAAAGGCTACCCTCGGCAAATTCACAAATTTAAGATGTCTTCGGGAAAAACTTCAATAATATCGAGCCCCGAAAACTCTAATAAAGGCAAGGGTTGTTCGGATCCTTGAACACAACCTTGTTGTCTCATGCTAAGGCATTTTGACCTTTGTGATTATAAATAACAAAGCAAAGGAAAAAACTTAAGGGCCGAAAGGGAAAATAAAGCCTTATATTTATATATAGAATGATTTTCTTTACAAGGGCCGAATCGACCTAGTCCAAAAAATTAACAACGGCCTCAAAAAAAGTACATAAAGAAGAACAAAGAAATAATAATACTAAGTCCTAAGAGGCTTGGTCTCCATCAGAGGCAGCATATCCATCCTCGGGGTCATCCCCATCTTCGATCACTTAGGCTATCGGAGTCTTCCTCGAGGAAAACCAGCTTCCGAGCCCAAATTTCTTATGCTTGGGCATTTTCGACCTCGGTCATGATGTCGAAATCCTGGGCTTCAGCGTCCTCGAGGGCTTTCCTCCGATCTTTCCATTTTGCATGATCTATAATGCTCCTAGCCTTGGTCTGGATGGCCTCTACGTCGACCTTGAATTGGGACACATTTTCATTAGCTTTAATACCGGTCGTGGCCACCTCAGATTTAGCCACCTCGAGCTCGTTGGCGGCCGAATCCAGCTGAGACTGAAGCTCCTTGATCTTCTCGGCTTGCACCGAGGTTTTCTCTTTTGCATCTTGAAGCTGAGTCTAGGTCGAATCCAATTGTGCTTGGACAGTCTCCTTCTTCGAGGCCAGGATATCCATGTTCTTCTTAAATGCTTCAGCCTCGGCCCGTATCTCGTCCACCTGCTTATCGAGCCGTCCGATCTGCTCAAGCCTCTTTTGGACCTACAGAATCGGATCGTTAGTATTTATTTCCAACTTATCTTCACTATCGTGAAGCATTCGAAATACCTGTTTGGCCATATCGATGTGCTCGTCTCAAGCCGCAACCAAATCGGCCTGAAGCCTCTCACTGAGGAGCCTATAAGTGTCGCTTTTCTCGGTAAGGCCACAAACCTCAGCCTTGTGCTCCTCTCGAATTATGAGGAAGGCTTCGTGGTGCAACATCGAAGCCTGCAAGTAAGGAAGAAGATGTAAGAACACTATACAATTCTAAGTATGAAAGAAATAAGGAAGAGACTCTTGAAGATTACCAGATTCAGAGCGTGTTTGGCCTCATTGAAGAGGCAAGTGGCCCCCACAGCATTCATCACAGCTTGGTCCTCCTCGGTTACCAAGCCTCTCAGATAGCTGGCAATTCCAACAGGGGAGAGAAGACTCGACCATCCTCCAGGACAGTAAGCACTAGGTGCCGTTTGCGACTTGGGTTAGCGCTCGGAGCCGGGAATCGGTCCACCAGTCTCGGGCTCGATTAAGATCCAGTAGCGTCCGACAGCGGTATTTTCTTCGGCACTGGTAAATCACTGAATTCGGTAACATCCTCGGAAGCAGCAACTTCGAACCCGTCGAAGAAACTATGGATATCGATCCGGTGAATTTCAAGCATATTGGCCTCTTGAATCATAGTATCTAAAATCTGGGCGGATCCCGAAATATCAACCATCCCGAGCTCGTCCCTAGGTACCTCTTCCGTTGCTCGGGAAGCCTCGCCCCCGGTTTATTTCTCCACCGTCTTAGCTGGGGACGGGTGGCCTCTGCTCTTTCTGATTCATGGACCTCGGCTGAAGCTCCCTCATTAACTATCTCCGGTTCGGAGGCTTTTGTACTGAAGCAGTAGCCCCCACACGGGCCACAATCTTGGAGTTGTCTTCTTCTTCCTCTTCAGACTCATCCCTTAATCGGCGGATTGAGTCCGAGGACATAACACCAGCATCCACCTTGGGCTTACGAGGCTTCCTTGCCGATTTTTTATTTTCCAAGCCCAAGGAACTCGGAGCCCTTTTTCTCTTTTTCTCCTTTGTCGGCTTTAGAGTTGATGGCTGGTGAAGTACTTCTTTGTCGCCAAAAGGGGGTCTAATTGCAACATCCTTCCCGAGACCTGCAAAAGAAAAAGAGATAAGTTAGTTCGAGAAAAGTCCTGAACAATAAACAAGCTGAGGCAGAAATTTACCTTGGTTATGGGCCTCCCATCGACCCTTTGATAGCTCCATCTAGGCACGTTCGGATTAGGGTCTCTGAGACACCAGGCCTTCGACCCATTGCTTTATTTTCGGAACCGGGTCCGCATCTGGGCCACGACTGCAACACCAAAGCAAAGATAAAGAAGATGATAGGAAATGAAACAACAAATGAAACATTCGAGGTAAAAGTTCTACATTGCATGTTCCACTTTTCAGGGAACGGCATGTCTTCAGCAGGGGATCAGGTCCGATGTCCTTATTCGAACAAATGTGCCTATCCAGCCTTGATCCCGAGACTCATATATGCTGGAGAACAGGGCTCTACTGGCCTGGCGGGCAAGCTTAATTAGTTCCCCTCGATAGAGCCGGGGACTGTAAAGGCGCATGAAGTGATCGAGGGTGAAAGGACATCCGTCGATCTTGCTCGTGAAGAAACGAAGGAGAACGTATGCTCCAGAACGAAGGGTGGATTTGGCCTAGGGTGACGTTGTATCTTTTGAAGAAGGTGACGATGATGGGGTCTAAGGGAATAAACGTAAAGGGGTAAGTGTAAACACTTAGATACCCCTACACGTAGGTGGTGATCGATTCCTCAGGAGAAGGAACGACCACATCTTCTTTCACCCAGTTGCACTCCTCCTTGACCTTTTTAAGGATATCCTTGGTAATTGTGCATATATACCTCGACATCGGCTCACATCGGCCCTGAATCGAGGGGGTCTTCTCTTTCTTAAAGTCAGTGATGGTTGGGCACCCCGTCGGAACGAATTACTCAAGGTGGGGCTCCGTCGCAACCTCATCACCGACGGGCCGTGATGAAGAAACGGCCTCTTTTTATGGCATGGTTTTAGAAGTTTTAGCCAGTTATGAGCAGTAAGGAAAAGAGTAAGGATGGTATGTTGTTGATTAGAGTTCAAGAAATTTGGGTATGGAAATTATGAAGTAAAGGGATTCTTTGAAAGCAAGAGCAGAAAAAGCGTTGATTGTAAAAGTTTGAATGAGAAAAGGTTGAGGTTCTTATAGGTTGGAGGCGACGGTTCAAAATCGGTAGTGGCCGACTAGCACCTGACAAGCATTTTATGCCTTGGTAACTGGACCAACGAGACATTTTGTTATTACGTCATGATCGAGTTTGTCACTGGCGTCATTATATCGAGACGGAGTTCGGAAATTCATGTCGTTCTCATCACCTTCTTTCCGAGAAACGAGGGGACTATCTGTATACGGTCAGAACAAGTTTGCCCTTCTTATGATTAATTGAGGTTGAATCATGAAAGGCCACGGTTCGGCCTCGTGTTATATCGAGCCTCATTGCGGAGTTAGATTGCTGAGCCCGTAATTCAAAGACCAGCCAAGGTCAAGATCAGTCAAGATCGAGACCAAGCAGAACGGAGATCGAGCAAGATCGATGAAAGTTTACCTAGTCAAATAACGGTAAGCCGAAATATCCGTAATCGAGCAAGGATCACGGAAGAAATCTCGGCACGTATCAAGATGAGGCTGATTAATTAGTCAATCATGGGATTTCTTACTGTATTTAGAATTATACCATAAGTATGACTCATCTACTATATAAAGGGGGTCTAATCATTTGTACATACATGATATTCACGCAATACAAAGCAATATACTATTCTTTTCTTTAAGTTCTCAATACTCTGTTACTCTGCTCATATCTCATTTGCTATTTCATTTGGTTCGAGGGTAACTTAGCTCGACGGCCAAAGCTGCATATCTCATTTGGTTTGCTTTTTTTTTTTTAACAGTCAATTTCAATAATAGCTTGTGCCAAGTAAAATCATGCGTCCTTAAAATTACATATAAATTCAATTGTTATCCGTTTTAGGTAAACAAGCTCATTGCTATAAGACCTCCATACAAACTGTTATAAAATGAAACGAGTAAACATAGCAACACAAGCTAAATAATATTAAATCATTATGGTGCATATAAATGTTACATGATAGTCATGTCATGCGACCAAACTAATCCTTGTATAGAGCAAGGAACGATCGTGCCTCGACATCATGACCTATCCCGTCAGCTTAATTCCTCGCTTAGGGTAGCGACGTAGCAGTGGTAGCACTGTTGCATCTGGCGCCCATGGACGAGGACGGGGAGTGAGATGTACATGCAATGATCTCTTCCAAGCTCATACCTAACCATCATTAAACTATCGACATAAATGTTAGTATTTGCAATTTTTTTTTTTTGCGACACAGAAAAATATTAGTGCAATTATGTTACCAGCAGAAGAAAAAAAATCCATCAACATCGCTCATATCATCAATCGAGGCTCGGCATATTGACATGTACAAGTACTGCCCCAACTATACTGCGATAAGTCGGCTAGAACCTTCAAATGAAGCAAGAACCACACGCTAACAAGGTTCAGGACGTGTTCGGGAAAAAATACCATCGAATATTATTAACATCCATACTCGAGAGTTATTATTATTATAGTCTGAATAAAAATATGGCTTTGAACGTGTCACACCTCCTTTTTCCGCTACCCGCTGATTAATGAAGGGGTAATAAGGGAGTTTTTCCAATTAAAGTGACATTATTCAGATTTGGGATTTAGTTTAGTTTTCAGAGTCGCCACCCGGAT
>MDKI01271079.1:0-19977 GCA_005239505.1 Nicotiana paniculata
ACATTTATGTACTCTTAGAGGCTTGTAGACATATGTCGTATACGTGGAAGATTGTACAGCCTTATCGGCCTATATTTTGTGTTTATAAATGATTATGTTGGCCTATTAGGCCCGTATGTCATGGGTATATGATGATGTAATAAGAATAATACGTTACGTTGGTACTCGGTCGAGTAAAGTACAAGGTTCCCGTCACGTCCTATCGGTTTGGGTTGTGACACACTAGGCCCCAAACATGGCTTGCAGCCAAAATTATATCAAAGTGTATCAATACTATTAAGCATAGGCTTTAAAATCGGGTTCACAACTCAATAGTTTCCTAAAGAGGAATATATTTCCAAATTTCCCATCCTTGCATTCCAAAATCCGTGAAAGGACGCATAGTCCGGGGTTTCATACCCTCAGGACAGGATTTAAAGACATTACTTACCTCAAACTAGCCCGAAAAGCTACTCTGCAACCCGCTTTCCCCTTGAATCAACTTCTGAGCGCTCCAAATCTACCAAGTTCAGATTTTTATCATCAAATTATGCTTAAGGAATGAATTCCAATTGAAAAGTACCAATTTTAGTATAAAACCCGAAATTTAGCCAAAACCCGACCCCCGGGACCGCGTCTCAAAACTTGACAAATTTTATATTAAAATGTTCTTCGTCATCTCACGATTCTGTACATATAAAGAATGCTAAAATCGGATTTCGTTTGACCCCTCAAATCGATCCCTAAAGGTCTCGTAATCTCAAGCCCTAACCCCACCTTTTTCTACTGATTTTCATGGATTAAACACTGATATTTTGTTCCTTAATCACCTATAATCGAGTTTTAGGGTCCAAAATACTTACCTCAATGAAGAACTATGCTTTCCCCTCTTCAAAATCGCCTCCAAGCTCTATTCCCGTTCAAAAATGGTGAAAAGGGGGTTAATGGTCGCGGAGGATTTATTTAAATACTGTCCAGTTGTTCCTTCACTGCGATCGCGAAGAAAAAATCCCCCAAGCCCTCACAAGACTATACGCGATCGCAGCACAAGCCACGCGATCGCGATTCAATCGAACCTCAACCCATGCAATCGCAACCATACTCACGCGATCGCGAAGAACAGTTGACCCTGTTCCCCACGCGCATGACTAACCCTACGCGATCGCACCAATGCTCACGCGATTGCACTGACCAACGCTATATACCTTTACGATCGCACACCTTCTCACGCGATCGCAATTCACAAATGGCCGGGCTCCAGATTACTCTACGCGATCGCGGATCAATCCACGCGATCACGATGAACAAAATGTTGTTGCACTGACACCAGAAAAACAACAGTTTTTCCTAAGGCTAAAATGCCTGTTAGTCACCCGAAATCAATCTCGAGTCCCTCGGGACCCCAACCAATTATATCAACATATCATATATGATCATTCAAACTTAGTTGCACTCCCGAAACACTAAAAATAACATCAAAACACCAAAATCACACCTAATTCAAGCCTAAGAACTTTAAAATTTCTAAAATCCACCAACAATGCCGAAACTATCCAAAACAACTCCGATTGACCTGAAATTTTGCAAACATATCCAAAATGACATTACAAACCTGTTCCAACTGTCGGAATTCCATTCTGACCCCGATAGCCTATTTTCCACTACCGACCGGAAAATACCAAAAACTAACTTTCGCTAATTCAAGCCTAATTCTACATCGGTCCTCACAAAAATATTCCGAACACAGTCCTAAGTCCCAAATCACCTAACAAAGCTATCCGATCCATAAAATCTGCATTTCGAGGTCGTTTACCAATAAGTCAACTCTCAGTTGACTTTTCCAACTCTAAGGCTATTTTTAAAGACCAAGTGACTAAATTCTCATTATAATTATTCCGATTCCGAGCCTAAAAACTCTAACACATCAAGAATATTTTAATCAAGCTATGACGGGGCGATAACAGTAAATAATAATGCAGAGGCTCACAGCTCGCGGTATTCCATTCATCCGGGTGCCGCGAAGATGTATCAGGATCTGAGACATCAGTATTGGTGGAGGCAGATGAAGAGGGATATTGTTGAGTATGTAGCACGGTGTCTCAATTGCCAACAAGTAAAGTATGAGCACCAGAGACCAGGTGGGTTACTTCAGAGGTCAGATATTCCAGAGTGGAAGTGGGAGCAGATCACTATGGACTTTGTAGTTGAACTTCCACGGACTTCGAAGGGTTTAGATGCTATTTGGGTCATTGTGGATAGGTTGTCCAAGTCTTCGCACTTCATTCCTATCAGTACTACTTATACTTTGGAGCGGTTAGCGAGTATCTACATCAGGGAGATTTTCAGATTGCATGGGGTTCCAGTTTCTATCATTTCTGACAGAGGCACACAGTTCACATCTCAATTTTGGAGGGCCGTACAGAGAGGTATGGGTGCTGAGGTAGAGTTGAGCACTGCATTTCATCCTTAGACCGACGGGTAGTCGGAAAGGACTATTTAGATTTTGGAGGACATGTTACGTGCTTGTGTGATTGGTTTTGGTGGTTCATTGTGATGACCCAAAAGGTCATCTTGTGTAAACTTACCAAAGACTGTGTTTTGAGGCCCCGAAAGCCTGCTCACCTTGATATGCGTGCACAGTCCGAGCGCGTAGCCGGGAAGTCTTTATGTGGAAATGTGTTGAACAATTGAATTTATGATAATTAATGGAATAAAGTTAACTTTGGTCAAAAGTTTTGGTAAACGAACCCAGACCCGTGATTTGATGGTCCCAGAGGATCCGTAGGAAAATATGGGACCTGGGCGTATGCCCGTAATTGAATTTCGAGGTCCTAAGTCCGAGAAATGAATTTTTTTAAAAATGTTTTCTGAAAATGAACTTTGATGTGCAATCTATGTTACCGAGCCCGTATATTGGTTCCGGAGCCCATAAAAGGTTCAATATGTGCTATGAGAGTTATCTGTAAAATTTGGAAAGAAGCGGACTTGGTTTGACGTGTTTCGGATCAAAATTGGAGAATTTAGAAGTTTATGAAATTTGAGAAAATTCTATAGATTTTGGAGTTTAATTCATTGTTTTTTATGTTACTTTGGTGGTTATATTACTCGAATAAGTTCGTAGGATGATTTTGAAGTCGTGTGTATATTTGGTTTTGAGCCCTGAGTGCTCGGGTGAGTTTCAGGTAGGTGTCGAGGCAGGGCAGCGTGTTTCTCTATGCGAACGTGATCGCTTGGTCGCGATCGCGATGGTCAGTGTCCAGTACTCCTGTGATCGCAGTCCCTTGTTCGCGATCGCGTAAGTCTAAAACTCAGTACTCTCCGCGATCGCAACTCCCTTTCCGCGATCGCGTAGAGTAAATTCGCCCAGTGATTTTAAAGCCTTAAAAACAGAATGCTATTTTGGGATTCTTCATATTTTCACCCTATCCTTCTTCTCCAAGACCCATAGCCTAGTTCCAAGCCACTCTTCCTCCATAACCACTTGGGTGAGTGATCTTAACTCTAGTTTCTTCCATTTTCCTTCATCAATCATTAGAATCTAGGCCTAAAAACATGAAATCAAGGGTAGAAGTTGGGGGTTTGGGTAGAGTTAGGACTTTTGGAAATTTTGGGAATTCAACCTCATTTTGGGGTCGGATTTCAAAACAAATTATATATTCGGGTTCATGGGGGAATGGGTGATTGGGTTTTGGTCCGAACCTCAAGTTTGGACCAAGCAGGCCCGGGGTCGAATTTTGGTATTGTTGGAAGAATGATGGGAAATGCATATTTAGGCTTTGGGATTGAATTATTGAGTCATTATTGATGTTGTTGAGTCGATTATGTCTAGATACTATTGTTTCGGAGTTAGATTCGAGAGGGAAAGCAGTGCTAGAGGCTTGATTTGGATTCTTGGATTCGAGGTAAGTGTTTGGCCTAACCCTAGCTTGAGGGAATAGGTGTTGAATCATATGTGCTACGTGTTATTATCATGTTCAATGTATAGGTGAGGTGACGAGTACCTATACCTTGTTGTCAAGCATGCCCGTGAGTCATATCTTATGGTATATCTGTTTTTCTTCGATATCCACTGTGTTATGTAGTAGCTTCTATTTTGGAGATTATTCAATTATTGGAAATACTTGGTTGTGAACACTGTTGATTAGTTATTTGGTTGAGGATTATTTTGGTTATGTTGTACGTTCAGTGAGATTGGTTATAGTTGGGTCCCTTGCCGGAATGGTGATATTTCTGTTATTGTTCCCTTGCCGAGATGTTGTAAATTATGGTTTGTATTGTGGTTCTTCCTTGCCAAATTGTTGTTCTGGTTATTGTTGGGTAAGGAAGAGTGTAAAGCACGAGGGGTGATGTCTTTCCATGATTTATATTTAAAAGCACGAAGGTTAATGTCGTGCCGATATTGTGATTTTAAAAGCACGAAGGGTGATGTCGTGCCATGATATGAGAGATAATGCACGAATGATAATGTCGTGCCATGATATTATGAGGTAAAAGCACGAAGGGTGATGTCGTGCACTTGTTTTGGTGAGAATGAGAGTAAAGCACGAAGGGTGATGACGTGCACTTGTTTTGGTGAGAATGAGAGTAAAGCACGAAGGGTGATGTCGTGCACTTGTTTGTTCTCTGTTGTTATTCTGATACTAGACGGTTTCCATGTTCTGTTACTCAATAAATTTTTTTCCCCTTTGTACCTGGCATGTTCTTCCCGTAATTGAACTTAACTGTTTACTTCTTGTCGTTATTTCTGTTATATATTATTGAATTGCACAGATGTTTATTATTTGTCGTGTCCTAGCCTCGTCACTACTTCGCCGAGGTTAGGCTCGGCACTTACTCAGTACATGGGGTCGATTGTACTGATGCTACACCTGCACTTCTTTATGTTGTGCAGATTACGGTACCGGACCCGGTGGACAGTGATCGAGGGAGTGTCCTTTAGTCCACAGGCGACACTGAGGTAGTCCTGTAGGCATCCGCAGACTTGGCGTCACCTCCTATCTCATTCCTTTTTATTTCTGTCTTCTCTTGTACTTCCGAGACAGTTGTATTGTTTTGTTCAGACTTTGTTTTTAGCAAAAATCTTAGACTGTTCATGAATTTGTGACACCAGTCTTAGGGGATGTTTAAGGAAATTTTTGTACGAATTATTATTTAAGATGTTGAATTTCTTACCTTCCGCTTTCTCATATCTATTTTTTCTTATATGTCTCTTTTAAAAATGCTAAACAACAAAGAAATAAATCGGATTAACTAGTAACGTTGGCTTTTCTAGCGAGTTCAATGCTAGACGCCATCACAGCCTGATGGTGGGATTTCGGGTCGTGACATTCATGGGATCAGTTTCTGCCACTAGCAGAGTTTGCATATAATAACATCTACCAGTCCAGTATTCAGATGGCCCCATATGAGGCTTTATGTGGTAGGAGGTGTAGATCTCCAGTTGGTTGGTTCGAGCCCGGTGAGGCTAAGCTATTGGGCACAGATTTGATTCAGGATGCGTTGGAAAAGGTGAAGTTGATTCAGGAGCGACTTCGCACAGTGCAGTCTAGGCAGAAGAGTTATGCGGACCGGAAGGTCCGGGATGTGTCTTTTATAGAAGGTGATAAGGTACTTCTGAAGGTATCACCCATAAAGGGTGTTATGAGTTTCTGAAAGAGGGGAAATCTGTGTCCTCGGTTTATTGGTCCTTTTGAGGTGCTTCGGAAGGTTGGGGAGGTGGCTTATAAACTAGCCTTGTCACCTAGATTATCGAGTGTTCATCTGGTATTTCATGTGTCGATGCTCAGGAAGTATGTTGATGACCCGTCTGATGTCTTGGACTTCAGCACAGCTCAACTCGAGGATGATATGTCATACGAGGTTGAGCCAGTGGCTATTTTGGCTCGCGAGGTCAGAAAGTTGAGGTCCAAGGATATAGCTTCGGTGAAGGTTTAGTGGAGAGGTCAGCCAGTGGAGGAGGCTACTTGGGAGACCGAGCGGGAGGTGCAGGGCATATATCCTCACTTGTTTGATACTCCAGGTATGTTTCTAGACCCGTTCGAGGACGAACATTCGTTTATGATAGGGAGAATGTAACGACCGGTCAGTCGTTACACAGAATTTGCATTATATTTGCTGTTAGTGCCTTGTCATAGGTTTGTTATACTTTTTAGGATGTGTTAGAGTTGGTTAGCTCAGGTTCGGAGTGGTTATAGAAGGAGTTAAGACACTTAGCCTCTAAAAGTAGCTTTAGAGTTGAAAAAGTCAACTAAGAGTTGACTTATTGGTAAATGATCTCGGAATACGGATTTTATGGATCGGATAGCTTCGTTAGGTGATTTGGGACTTAGGAGTGTGTTCGGAATATTTTTGTGGTGTCCGGTGTAGAATTAGGCTTGAATTGGCGAAGTTAATTTTTGGCGATTTTCGATCGACAGTGGAAAATAGGCTATCCGGGTCGGGATGGAAAGTTGGAACAGGTTCGTAATAGAATTTTGGATGTTTATGCAAAATTTCAGGTCAATCGGATGTGTTTTGGTTGGTTTCGACGTCGTTGGTGGAATGTAGGAATTTCAAAGTTCATAGGCTTGAATTTGATGTGATTTTGGTATTTTGGTATTTTGATATTGCTTTTGGTGTTTCGAAGGCTCGACTAAGTTCTAATGATGTAATGGGACGTGTTGGTATATTTGTTGAGATTTTCGAGGGCCTCGGGTGGATTTCGAAAGGTTAACGGATCAATTTATACTAGAAGAAAAGCTACTGCATTTTTTTCACAGTAACATGAACAGTAACTCGGGTGAACAGTAACTCAGGTGAACAGTAAAACGCGTGAACAATACCGCAAAAATTCTGGACAGTATAAATAAACCCTCCGCGACCAATACCCACTTTTTCACTATTTTTGTACGGAAAGAGAGCTTTTGAGGCGATTTTGAAGAGAGGAAATCATTGTTCTTCATTGAGGTAAGGATTTTGGACCCTAATACTCGATTATATGTGATTACGGATCAAATATCATTGTTTAATTCATGAAAATCAGTAGAAAAAGATGGAGTTAGGGCTTGAGATTATGAGACCTTTAGGGTCGAGTTGAGGGGTCAAACAAACTCCGATTTTAGCGTTCTTTATATGTACGGACTCGTGAGATGATGAACAACATTTTGGTATAAAAATTTTCGAGTTTCGAGACGCGGGACCGGGGGTTAGGTTTTGGCTAATTTCGGATTTTGTGCTAAAATTGGTACTTTTCAATTGGAATTCATTCCCTTAGCATAATTTGATGATAAAAATCTGATCTTGGTAGATTTGGAGCACTCGAAAGTTGATTCGAGAGGCAAGCGGGTTGCAGAGTAGATTTTCGGACTAGTTTGAGGTAAGTAATGCCTTTAATCCTGTCCTGAGGGTATGAAACCCCGGACTTTACATCCTTTCATGGTTTTGGAGTGACACACACACTAGATGACGAGTGTGGGGCGTGCACGAATTGGATATTTGGAAATATGTTTCCTTTTTAGGCAACTATTGAGTTGCGAAACTGCTTTTAAAGCCTATTCTTTATAGTATTGATATGTTTTGATATAATTGGGATGTAAGACATGTTTGGGGCCTAGTGCCGATCTGTTTTAACCCCTTGGGGGCTGTTTTCCTGATAATTCCTCACTTAGAAATTATGATTTTACACTCAGTCTTTCCTGATAAATTGTTTTGGCACCCAGCGTTTGGTGATATTAATTCTTGAAATAAAATATTGTTTTGGGTCGAGAACCCTATTTATTTATGGCCCGAGTGACATGTTGAGAGTGTCTTACTGAATGAGGCCGAGGGCCAATATTGAGGATGTTATGATATGAGAGAGGTCAAGTGCCTGAGAGTGATTGATGCCATGATTTGGCTTGTTTATAGCGTTTGGGCTGTAGGAGCCCCTCCGGAGTTTGAACACACCCCTAGTGAGCGCAGGTACCTACTGAGAGCGAGTGCCGAGTGACGAGTGATTGGGAGGCATAAGTGATAGTGAGGATGCCCGAGAGGCTGATATTGAGTGGCCGTGAGGTGATGAGTGACTGTTACAGAGTAATGGTGAGGTGCTGAGGGAATATTTATGATTGATGATTATGGCCCGAGGGGCAGATTTTTGATGATATCTTACTGAGTTTTAATTATAATTCACTTCATATGTCAAACTGATATTTTTGGGAGTTTTACTGAGAAATACTGGAAAATATACTTGTTTTAAACAATTTTTACGGAAACTGGTTTGAACTTCTATATACCTTATTGAGTCGTGGCATTTTATTATTTTGTGGATTGGTGCATTTGTGCTGTGTGTTTCTTATTCTCAGACTGTGATTTATTTTCATTACTACTGAGTTGGCGTACTCATCATTACTCCATGTACCTGTGTGTACAGATCCAGGTACTAGTGCGGGGCAGTAGCCATATTCGTTCGTTATCAGCAGCATTTACGGGATTTCGAGGTGGATGTTCAGCGTCCGTAGCTCCTCCACTTCCCTTCTTCTTACAGTATTAGCATTTGATTCATAGACATTTATTAAGACATTAGCAGAGTTAGTTATATTCTTAGATGTTCGTGACCATGTTGACTCCAGTCCCGGGGGAATTTTTTAGACAGTGGATTATTTTATATTTGCCTAAGGACTTAGGAAATTTTCATGCTTGCTATGCTGATATTTAATGATATTGCGTTATTTGATTAAACTAAGTGTGTAGTTATGTGATGGTTGGCTAGCCTAGTTCCACGATAGGCGCCTACACGGCCTGTTGGGATTTGGGGTCATGACACAGTTCATGTGATTTCAAATCAAAACCCTCCAGTACACAGGGCTATTGGCCACGATTTTACTCCATAGCTTCATTTTTGGTTCTAGGTTTTGCGATACCACTCGTATCTCACCTCATTCTACCTCATTATTCTCCATATCAGTCCATGATTGTTTCCCTGACGAATAGTAGTCTTTAACATCACCTTGCAATCTCTTCACTGGCGTCTCCTATGTAGCATTCGATGTCGAACAATTGTGCATATCTAGCGGCACAATTCCTTGTAGTACATTGATGTTACGAGTTTTCTTTGCATCCGCTGAGTTTGGCACTCCTATTCATACTGTAGATGGGTGTTGTCTGCTCTCCTGGCTCTATTGCCTTCCTCCTCCAGCTTTCGATTTCCTCGTCATTTCAGCCGTCGCTGAGAGAAAATTTCATTCTAGAGAGAAAAGTTTTTAGAACTGTTGTTTGGTCATCAAAATATTGCATGTGTTTTTTCAACCTCATGATTAATGATTTGATGAAGTAAAAATATGCATTAATAAATCATGGTTAAATTCCATATTTAATCCTCCTATTTCTTAATGTGTATTATGATGCAATATAACAGGAATAATTCCTATGCTAATGTTTTGGTACACAACAAAGCCCCAGTTGTAATATTAACACTAGGTGTAATACTTTATCATTATTACTCGTTTAATACCAGTTCAGTTCCTTTTTTGTGAGCTTAAAAGTTTGTATGAGTTGGAAATGTCCAATTCACACGTAGAATTTGAGGAAATAAGTTCCTATATCCTTCTCCTCTCCAAGTCTTCACATTTTGGATATTAATATATGAGTAAATGTTACTGTAAAACTCTCGTCACCTATACAGGCAAAGGCGAACCAACCTTTTGGGTAGAAGGGCATGGCCGCACGAGACTGAAATCAAGGGCGGAATCTATCGTATCGAGACCCACGAAAGAAGAACGATGTGCTCATCCCCGGGTGTGATAAAGCAACGCTCCTCAGACCGAGAATGAGTTCTAAAACTTCGGGAACACGGTAAATGGTTACACATGACGGATAAAGGGCCGTGATATTCGTACCTGACCAGATATCACGGCGTGGATCTCGCTCGATGTCGGTTATGGATCAGTAATTAACGAGAAATGAAGATTTTTAATTTTTTTAGACTTGTACTAGAAATGAAACTCTAAAGGTTTTTATTTTAAGACACACATTGTAACACTCAAATCAAGGCAATACTAATTCATTTTCTGCTTTCTAGATATTGCAAAAATTCTTACTTAAACGTTTATTCTTCATTCGCAATTGGGTTTGAAGCAAGGGCCCGATCGAGGGCAAAGCTACTATTCAACCTAGGTTTGGGCTAGACCGTAACATTACAACTGGTTTGATCATTCATATATAACTCTTTTATCTAATATTCTTGATTATTTGTGTCGACTCAATCCACATGTACTTAAACCGCATACAAATTTAATTGTTATTTGATATAAGGGTAAACAATATCTTAAATAATAAATATATATTTTGATTGGCATCCCAATATTCAAATCTTGGGAAACTGCATTAGCTGATTTAGGAGGCACAACCAAACTTATATTGCATTGCTTGGGTTTGATTCTAGTACAATATTTGCTCAAATTTGTATTCGATGATGTGCTTTGCCACTTCCAAATCCTAAATCCATCCTACAAGTCAATATTGTAAAAGGTGAAACTGGCTTCAACAAAAAAAATGATAGAGAGAGAATGTGCAAACAAATGTCATATTTCTATTAGTTTGGTGTAACTAAACACACCCAAGAATTAGAGGTGCAAACCTCTAGATAGGGATGTACAAACCGAATCGAAAAATCGCACCAAATCAAAAAGTCAAATCAATTCGATTAAAAAATTCGACGTGGTTTGGTTTGATTTGGTTTGGTATTGAGTAAAAAAACCCGAACCAACCCGACATATAAATATATAATTTTTATATATACCTTTAAGATTTTATATAGAATTTTCTTTACAAAAATATCTAGAAATATTTGGGATTCTCTTGCGGGATATAAATTTTAATAGAATATGAAGTGCTCCATATTTATTGACCATAAATAATGATTTTTATGATCACTTTCTTATCAAGTGTTACTGAAATGCGTCTATCTCTTTGTTCTTTCATATTCATATCATATGTTAAAATCTATTAAATTCTTATATCTTTTTCGAATGTGAAGTGGTTATTAATATTTAGGTATCACATTGATTTTTATGTTTAATTGCTAAATTCGGTTAACCTGAATGTGTATATCAACGAAAAATTTTGGCGGACGACTAAAAATATAACAATTATGTGTTACTAATAGAATTATTTCATAAGAATATTTTAATTGATAATATGCTTGTCAATTTTTTATATTTTTAGTAAATATATATTTAATTATCAAATATTTAACAAAGTAAGATTGAAATAATATATAAGTAACAAAAAATCCGAAAACCCGAAAAACTCGAAAAAATCGAACCAATCCAAACTAATATAATTGGTTTAATTTGATTTTAATAAAACCCAAACCAATCCGATCCATATACACCCGGCCTCTTAGACATATCTTATTCGGTAGGTTCTTACTATATTTGTACTATGTGGTATAGCCAGTAATGACTAAGATCGGTTTGATCATGTAGTTATCACAATCTGGGACTGAAATAAATATTCGGCCCCTGCACTATTTTCCATTTCAACTTCACTTTTAACCAATTAACTGCAAGAAATTGGAATCAAAATGATCACTCTCCATTTTCCAACTGGGTCGTGGCATATGGTTCATTGACAGAATATGTACTTGCAACCAATGGTTGCAAATTCGTTTTGACTGAAAAAAAAAAAGTTGAATTGATCACTTTTAACTACAGATGTGTCAATTTATTGCTTTATACCACCCCTAAAATTAGTTGAAAACAACAGTAACAACAAAATTTCAGTAAAATTTTATTGGAGAATGAACCCAAATAGCCACCCACACAGATACTTAAACTAAAAATAGTCGGTGAATATATAATATATGTATAATTGTATAATCAATGTATAATCTATATATATAGCTAGAAAAAATAAACAATGATTATGACCGATTATTGATGTAGTACATTTAAAAGAACACGTCTCAACTTATTTACTATAATGAGAATCTATATCTATCTATCTATCTATCTATCTATCTATCTATCTATCTATCTATATCTATATTATATTAAAAACACGAATATTCTTAGCGCAATGTTGGTCGTCTTTTTTACCCTTTAAAAATTGAGTTCACACTGAACGAAATAGTCATTTTATTATTTTCTTAATATTTATAACTAGACATTTAATTAATCTCCTATTATTTAGGAGTGATCATTTAATTATTCTCCTAATATTTTTAAACTAGGAAAGTTTGTTATTTTCCTAATATTTAGGAATAGTAATTTAATTAATTTCCTACTATCTAGGATAATTATTTAATTATTCACCTAATATTTATAAACTAGAAAAGTTTTTCATTCAACTCTATTTATATTTAGGAGTACCAAATTTCTTCTTTTAGGTTTCTGAGGAGGTTTTTTTAGTTAATAAAATTCGACCTATAAGTTCTAATTTTCTTTAGTTAATAAAGTTTTGACGTAGGAAAGTTAGAAAAGTTTCGGTACTAACTTATTATGACTAATTTTTATAAAATATATTACGTGAAAAATGAGCCTTTTGAACTTATTTGTGGATTAGGAGTCTTTATTTTGTTAATAAAATTTTCTTTGTCTATTTGAACTATATATAATTTTACCTTATATAATTTTTTTGTTTGTTTATTTACTCATAATTTCAAAAGCACATTATGTTAAGCAGTAAAAACCTAGATATTTTACATAGCAAATTAAAATTCATTATAATTTAGTTTCTATGGATCCAATAATAAGGTATCAAAGGACTGTCGTAGGACAACATTTCTTCAGTTTTTAGGCACTTGTACTTTTATCTGTAATTTTTCTAATTTGTTTATAAAGAATATTTCATAATGTTTAATCTTAAAGTTTTGTATGCAATGATATGATATACGAAGCCCCTTAGAAAAATATCGTTTGCCTTTTTTTACCCTTTAAAAATAGATTTCACGTTGGACACAATTGTAATTTGAGTTACAATACTAATATTTAGGATATTGAAATCAACTAAATTTTTTATTATAAAGTATTTCCTTTCTGTAATTATATAGGAAGACCTAATATTTAGGACTTTATATAAATTCTTTTCTTATTAAAAAAATATATTCCATGTTGAAGAAAGAATAAACCGAAAGCCGAAAGAATATTAGTCCATTGAAAAATTAGTCTA
Organism: Nicotiana paniculata; assembly: GCA_005239505.1. Classification (NCBI taxonomy): domain Eukaryota; kingdom Viridiplantae; phylum Streptophyta; class Magnoliopsida; order Solanales; family Solanaceae; genus Nicotiana; species Nicotiana paniculata. The sequence continues at coordinate 13,108 of MDKI01271079.1, forward strand.
TTTCAACACAAAGTCTCGTAAAGAATACTTGGTAATTATGAATACCACGGCAACGTCCATTGTTGGAGATTAATATAAATACTTATAGAATTATTAAAGAAGAATTATTATACAGCTAAATGATTAAAACTTCAATTAATCACAATAATCCATGTTGGTTAAGAATATAAAATCCAAAAGTTTACAACTATTCCTTTATCTCTATGACTATTATAAAATATATTTTCTCATGTTTGGTTAACCAAACATACTCCTTCTCAAGAAAATATTTTTTCGCTAATGTTTTTGTCAGATAAAAAACTCTCTACTACGTATAAATTGTTTTTATGTATGTATTTTTCTTTTATCTTTTTTGGGTGTTCGAAATTTGATAGGACAAATAACTTAAATTTTGAAATATTTCGAACCAATAGACATATTGAGGGATTATGACACGAAATAAGATAAAAGAATTCATGCACAATGTGATGTAACCAATGATAAATTATGGTATAATACATGATGGATCGACTTTGTTGCTTTTGTTCTGAGGACTTTTATTGAGTTTAACATTCATCATTTTTAAGAACTTGAATCTATTTTCCTTTAAATTTTATTTTAAAACTCAAATATATTTTAATATAATTTTTAGAAATGTTAGTTTAAAAAGTTTATACTCAATGATATATGGTACATGCGCAACGCAAGTACTCCAAGACTAGTTTATTAAAATGCAACTAATTATATGCTGATAGTCAATCCATAACAACTTTTTTTCCCGCTATCTAGGTATGAATCGACAGGTTCAGAACTTACGTAAGTGAAGGTAACAACAAGCTGAATCGAAAAAGGAAATTGTAAATATATATATATATATATATATATATATATATATATATATATATATATATATATATATATATATATATATATATATATATATATATATATATATATATATATATATATATGACCTCCTAAACTTGTCCTAAAAATTGAGTACACCTTTTAAAAACTTTGTACTCAAATTATCAATAGACTCACTATATACACCGAATGCTTATGCCAAACTAAATAATTTTTTGATGTAAATACAAAATGCGATTAAGCTTTTTACCAAACAAAATGAGAAAGTTGAATGGACTTTCAAGATGCAGAGAAGCACATGCTAGAATCTATACTATGAGTAGGTCTAATATTACGAGTATAAAGTACTACTAGTATTTTCATCTCAATTATGTGACATAGTTCGATATGACACGGAGTTTAAGAGACTTGCGTATGAAATAAATTTAAATATTTATGTGATTAAAAATTATTTTACTCAAAATAATAATAACAACAACAAATTCAGTCTAGAAAATAATATTTTTTCGTACAAATATAAAAAAGTACAAATAAATTTTGGATAGAGGAGTAGGAGCTAAGTGATATCTATGGCAGGTACTTTTAGTGGATTTATTTGACTCTCGGAGAGAAGATACATGATCGACTTGACGATTACTAAAAGGGTGTTTGGATTGGCTTTTAAGTTTGTTAAATTAGCTTTTAAATTTTTTTTAATTTTTTTAAATTGTTTGACAAAGTCAAAAAGTGTTTAAAACAAATTAAAAATTGCTTAACACAAACCAACCCAACTTATTGTTTATCGACTTAAAAGTTATTTCTATTGAAAAGCCATTTTTTTTAAGTTAATCCAAACGGACTCTAAAAAGGAAGCTCGCATTCCAAAAGATGAACGATTAAGGTAAAAATAGTACAGGCTAGCCAGTTTTCGGACTGGTCATTTGAAAATAGCCAGCATTTGCCAAGCCAGTGAAAAATAGCCATTATTTTGCTGCAACAAAGATTGGCCCAACATAATATACTGGAGTTCGGTGCACATGTGTATGAACTTCCAGCATATTATGCTGGAACTCCAACACGTGGAAAGTTCCAGCATAATATATTGGAGATTCGAGCACTTGAGTATGAACTTCCAACATAATATACTAACCCCGTATATTTTACTTATACTGGAGTTCCAATATATTATACTGGAACTCCAGTATATTATGTTGAAGTATTTTTTTAATTTTAAATAGTATTTTTATTCAAATTTATCTTTATGCAGAAAATGACTAAATTTTAATTATTTTTATAATTATAATTATTTTTTATTAACCGCTTATAAATCTGACTATTTTTGAATTTGTTCTCGACAACTGAACTTCCGCGAGATGTTTTCTGTCAGCAAAAAGAAAGGAGTACTTTCCCAATGTAGTAGAGTAGTAAAACCAAAGATGTAAATTGATTATCTTCTCTTGACCAAAATGTCACATCTGAGCTCAAATCAACTTTTCTTTTTGGTATATAATGCTCAAAAATCAACTGGTGTAACATCTATTAGACCGGTTACTTGGCAAAATCAATTAAATTTTATTCAAACAGTATATTTGTATATAAAATTCATAAATATATATATATATATATATATATATATATATATATATATATTAAATTTAAAATTTAATTATTAATATTTGAAATTATTAATCTAATTTTGGCTTCGCCTCTGACAGGATGTATACCTAAAATTCCTATTGATGGGCTCCTATTTTGTCTGCCCACTGAATTTCTCTATGAAAATGTTATGGCCTAGTTGGTGTCATATGAAACTTAGTTCATGAATGAAAAGATTTTCTGAAAATAGAAAGGTAATTTTGTTTCACCGTCCTATTCTCTAAGATTTATTTATTTATTTATTTATTATAGAACTAAAATATAAGTGAGTGAATAAGATTATTTTTCTATTTTAATAAATCTTCTTATTAGAACACACACTTCTTAACAATAATGACAAAATTAGTTTTTGATTTGTTTGTTATCAAAATGAATTTGACTAGATGGCGCTTGAACCATTTCTTGTAACAAAAAAATCAGTGGAAGACACTTTTTGTGTTTGATTCTCAGCCAAAAGGCCCAAGTATGGCATCAAGAACATTATGGGATGTTTACTGAGGCAAGTGCACAAATAACCATTCTCATGGTTGCTTATTTAAATATTAATCTGTACTTATTTTGTTCTGAATTTTAAACTAAATATTTTAATTTCAAAACAATTCAGAAGACTTTTGTCTTAAAAATTGAACTTAAAACTGAAATTCATGACGCATTAGCTAATTTTTAAATAGTAGCCCTTTATAGCCCGTTTGGCCAAGCTGCAAAAATCAGCTTATTTTGAGAAATATTTTTTCTCAAAAATACTTTTCTGGTGAGAAACAATTTGTGTTTGATAAATTAATTTGAAAAGCACATATGAGCAGCAATTAATGTTTGACCAAGTTTTATAAAACTGCTTCTAAGTGTGTTTTTCTCAAAAGTGCTTTTGGAGAGAAGCTACTTTTTCTGCTTCTCCTCAAAAGCACTTTTTTTCTTTCACAAGTTTGGCCAAATACCTTAATTTAGAAAAAAATACTTGTAACAATAAAAAAAAAAAGAGCTTTTGCCTAAAAAAAAATTTGGCCAGACAGACTATTAGAGTGGCTACGTGTGTCATTTCTACATGTTTATCACGTATAATCCATTTCAAATCTTGCCCAAAAGCCCGATAAGGTCTCTTTTTTCTTCAAAATACAGGTTAGTACCACGGACCTTTTTCCTTGGATCCAATAGCTGATGGCTTTGGATAGTGCAAGATTTGCTAATTTTGAGTGCACATTAAAGAACCAAATTATGTTACTTTATGTTGTTATTTTTATTAGGAATTTTTATATTCCTATACCATATAGGAAACTTTATTACCCTCAACGTTTAAGATTTGATATAATTATATTTAGTATATCTAATTACCAATTATATACCATACTGTATTTTAAGGGTACAATAATGCAGCGTATATCCCTCCTTAATTCAAGGTACCATATATCCCACCCCTCCCACGTTTTTCTCTCCCAAACCCTCACCCTCACCCATTCATAGGTAACACTCTCATTCGCAGATCCATTCTCGAATCTTCAATTCCTCGTTTTTCAATTTTGTAAACACAATTCTCTGCAATTCGAATTGGTTCATACTCACATCTGGTTGTAATCTGTTGTTTCTGAAGTTTACTTGTATGGTCTACAATTGTTCCGTTTTTACTGTTTGACTTATGTATTAATAGTTGAAGATTATTAATTGTAAACTTAGAGCTAGACAGAGAGAGCAAGGTGGACCGTGGAGAAACAATATTGAGATCTAATGGCAGAGATAAATAATTGGAGAAACGATATTGAGATCTAAGGATATTGAGATCTGTTTGACTTTGTAGTTTATTTGCAGTTTTTTTGTAGAATTTTTGTAGATGAAGAGAAAATTTTGTAGTCAACATAGATTGTAGTTTAATTGTAGTATAAATGTAGTAATTTTGTAGATACCCTTAAAAATAACGATATTGAGATCTAACGATATTGAGATCTGTTTGACTTTGTAGTTTATTTGTAGAATGTTTGTAGATGAAGAGAAAATTTTGTAGCCAACATTTTTTTTCAACATAGATTGCAGTTTAATTGTAGTATAAATGTAGTAATTTTGTAGATACCCTTAAAAATAATACTGTTTTATACAATACTTAAACTGATTTGTAGTTTATTTGTAGTTTTTTTGTAGAAATTTTGTAGATGAAGAGAAAATTTTGTAGTCAGCATTTTTTTTCAACATAGATAGTAGTTTAATTGTAGTATAAATGTAGTAATTTTGTAGATACTTTTAAAAACTATAATGCTTTATACATTCTTAAACTGATTTGTAGATAAATGTAGGAATTTTGTAGATATTAACAGAAAATAAGACGTTCATAGAATTTGTAACATAACAATTTTAATCAGATCCCCCTAATTCTTAAGACCAGCGTCGTTTTTCCCCTCCCCTTTCTTCCTCTTCTCCATTCCTTCTTCTTCTCAAAAAATTCAGAGATGAGACCCGTTTTTTTATAATCAGATTTTTCCCATTCAATTGTTCTATATTTTTTCGTTTTTATGATTTGTCGATTGAGAAAAAAAGGATGAAGAACAGAGTATCGAAAGTTTTGGTTTCTACAATTCGAATTGATTTTGTTGAATACTTGTCGTCTTTTTTATTTGTGGTTTGAGGAAAAAAACACGATGAACTGATCTTTTCCAGAACTGAGTTCTACAATTTGATTTCAAATTGTTGAAGCTGAAAAAATTTTGCCGAACAGTGTTTTTGAAGAAAACAGTCGCTGTAATTTGATTTTAAATTAAAGATAAAAGGATTTCCGTTTCAAATTTGAACTGTAGGTCGTAAAATCAATTAGAATATTTTGTTTCCCGATTTTTAGCGCGCCTATTTAGGAAGATTCAACTACTAATAGTTAGTAATTAATGGTTGGTATTAAAATTGTAGAAAAAATGTGGACAGGCGGTAAATTAGAAAATATGTACATATTTAGTAATAAAGTTTCATATATGATATAGTAAGGAAAAAATTCCTTTTTATTAAGACCAGATGAAGGCAATACGGTGACATCATGATACATTTAACTATACTTGGAACACAAAATTTTCATTTTCGTAGTCTATCCCATCAAGCTTCATAGTCATTAAAAGGATAATATAGCAGCAAAACGTTATAATCCGAATTGCAGCAACAACAACGACAACAAACACAATATATTCTCAACAGACGCGAAATTGCAGGACACAAATTCGAACCTAAAGCCATCATGTTCAGCTAGAAAGTCTAAACTTCTTCATGCAAATGAAAAAGAAGAATCGACCCAAATAGTCGTCCATCCGATTGCTTAAACTAAAAATAGTTGGTAAATGTATAATATATTCTTAATTTGCATATTATATGTGTATAATTATGTATATTCAATGTATAATCTATATATATGGCTAGAAAAAGTAAACAATATATGGTCAGCTATTTGTGTAAAGTCCCAATGAAAAACAAAATTTGCATGGGCTCAGTTGTTGCTTCAAGATATGTTGCTCAGACACTCCGAAAATATCATTGGGTGTTGGATTCTCCAAAAATAGTGCGCATTGTTAAAAGATGCTATATGGGTAAGACAACATTTTGGAGAGTCTTGCACAATTATATGTATGTCTGTATCTATATACACACTCATTGTTTATCCCTGTTGGATATTGAGTTTGGGTCGCGGGTCGCTCATGTGAACTTACCCTACCCATTTAGAGGAGATAAAACCTTAATGAGATTACCTAGGAAAGTTAAAATTCAGATAAATAAAAGAAAAAATTGTTGCACGTTTAAAAATTAATTGGGACGTGCGATCAGTTTGTGTGAGCTGTAGTTTTTTGTTGAAACCTCTCTCTCCTTTACATATTTTCTTCCTCAACATAAAATATGTGCGAAAGATTTTCCCTAAAGTAAGAAACACACTATGATAAATAAAAAATAAGGTGTTCCGTTCGTGAATAAGAATTTCATTTTCAAGAGAGACGAAGTCGCATTTGAGCAATTAATTGAAACAAGTTCTGCAAAAACTATCGTTGTTGTTAACATGTACACAAATTTAATATCCCTGTTACTCGATTTCATTTACAATGATATCAGAACCGCTGTTGTGTATTCTATGTACATGAAATAGATACAAAGTAAAAAAAAAATAATTGGGTAAATAAAAAACTGTGTTGGAAATGTTCGCCCCTTATTAATGTTTGTTGCATAAGCTACGCTCGTACCTCGTGATTTCTCTTTAAATATTCAAATTTAGAATTCATAACTATGAATGCAATCTTGGAAGAGCAACATCCATTTTTGCTCAGCCCCTAGATCCATGATCAAAGAAGAGAGAAATATTTACTCACGTTCGATAATTTGAAAGATTTGATGCGGAAGACAAAGAACAATATTGGAGGAAAAACTCTTGCTCTTATCATT
>ML319239.1:0-17738 GCA_005239505.1 Nicotiana paniculata
ATATTTTAGTGTATTCATCTCTTGTACTACAAAAGTGTTAACGGATTACATTTATATTATTTAGATAGTAAATATAAAAGTGATTCTTAATTTTGACCAACGTTGACCTGAAAAGAGACCAACTTTGGTCGCTAGTTATCCAAAAATCAAAATTAGTGACTAAAGTTGGTCACTAACTATAAATCAGATTTATTTTATATTTTATAAAATATTTAAAATAATAACATAATTATTAAACGTTAGAACTGGGTCCCAGATTAGCGACCAAAATTGGTCTCTATTTGCTTCCCCTTTCTTAAGCGACCAACTTTGGTCGCTAATTTTAAATTATATTTATTTATATTTTATATATTTTTTTTAAAATAATAATATAATTATTAAAATTTTATATCTGGGTCTCAGATTAGCGACCAAAGTTAGTCTCTATTTGCTTCCCCTTTAATAAGCGACCAACTTTGGTCGCTAATTTTAAATTTTATAATTTTTTAAAATAATAATATAATTATTAAAAATTTTATAACTGGGTCCCACTTTAGTGACCAAAGTTGGTCGCTAATTTTAATATTTCTTTGACCAAGCAAGTCTGACCAGTCCGGTCAACATTTTGACCACATTATCGACCAAAAAGCGACCAACCTTGCTAATTTATTTACAATTATTTTTTAGTAATTTTATCCAATTTAACGACTAACTTTGGTCGCTTTTTTTGATATACCAATTTTGATCGCAAATTGTTGGTCGCTTTTTGCCGGATTTTTAGTAGTGCTAGTTTATTTAATTTTATTTAGGTGTTGAAGAAAAATATTTTACTCATGATAATCCTTGAATTTCTGAATGATCGTTACAATTCTCCACTTGTAAAAATAGCTAGTAACATTTCTATTTATAACAGTAAGAAACCTACATTAACTAGAAATTGGAAAACCTATTTATTCCTATATAATTTTGAATACAAAAGCTAACTAGACATTAATTGAATAATTAAACAAATATCAAATCCTAAATAATTTTAGTTTCCTACTCCAATTTTGAATTAGTCTTACAACAGGTTTTGTTTAGAAATAATAAGTTTCCAATTTCTAGTAAAAGTAGGTTTCATAGTAATCAGAATTATTAAGGGAATACGTTTTCTAATTTCTAGTAAAAGTAGGTTTCATAGTATTATAAATAGAGATGTTCCTAGTTATTTTTATGTCACGAGAATTACAAAGAACCTCAGTTGTGAAGTGAGATCAAAATGCTCAGCAGAAAACTAACGGTTGATTTAAATAATGCTCTTTTCCAGTTGGCTACTCAAGAAGAACAACTCCACGAGGTGTCCATTGTGCTACAATAACAACAACAAACCCAGTATAATCGCACAGTGTGAGGAGGGTAGTGTATACGCGAACGTTTTCCCTACTCTATTAGGAAAATGGAGAGGTACAAGATAATTAAGGAAGTTGGTAATGGTACATTTGGGAGTGTGTGGCAAGCTTTGAATAAACAAACCGGTGAAGTGGTTGCAGTTAAAAAAATGAAAAAGAAATATTGTTCATGGGAAGAATGCTTAAACTTGAGAGAAGTCAAGTCATTAAGAAAAATGATCCATCCAAATATCATTAAGCTTAATGAAGTGATTAGGGAAAATAATGACATTTTATACTTTGTGTTTGAATACATGGAGTGTAACTTATATCAACTTATGAATCATAGGCCTAACATTTTCTCAGAATCACAAGTGAAAAACTGGTGTTTTCAAATATTTCAAGGTCTTGCATATATCCATCAACGAGGATATTTTCATCGTGACCTTAAGCCAGAAAACTTGTTGGTTTCGAAAGATACAACAATAAGAATTGCTGATTTTGGTCTTGCTCGAGAGATAACAAATTCTCATGCACCATATACAGAATACGTCTCAACTCGGTGGTATCGTGCTCCTGAAGTTATACTACGGTCACCGGTTTATGGTCCTGCTGTTGATATGTGGGCAATGGGTGCAATAATGGCTGAGTTATTAACTCTTCGTCCTTTATTCCCTGGTTTAAGTGAAGCAGATCAGATGTACAAAATATGCCGTGTTATAGGTGCGCCGTCAAAAATTGAATGGGCGCACGGGCGCGAGCTTGCTAGTGCTATTAACTATCAGTTCCCGCAGATTAGTGGTGTACATCTTTCTTTGTTACTTCCATCTGTTAATGAGGATGCAGTTAATCTAATCGCTTCGCTTTGTTCTTGGGACCCTTTCAAGAGGCCAACAGCGGTCCAAGTTCTTCAGCATCGCTTTTTCCAGAGTTGTTTTTGCTTAAACAATGTATTTGATGTTTAGAATTCATTAAATATGTACAAATATAAAATTAGAATCCAGTTACTAACACTTGAATTCGTCGTTCTAAAATTCAGAACTCATGAGATTGAAATTCTAGCTCCGCCTCTGATTGCTAAGACGCTTCCGTCTGCTGGATTGAAGGATACCTTGGAGGAAAAAACCAACAAGTGGTCGTCTGGTACTTTAACCAACCCAAAGCCTAGTAGCAATATCTCTCATGTGAAGTCGCAGTATTGCCCAGGTGTGTTCAGACAAAGTTGCAAATGAATTGTCAGGACGCGACGAAGAATGATAAATCCCTGAAAGGCTCTATTAAGCATCCAACAAAATATTTTCAACGTGGCTATTAGTTGTGGTTGAGCACCTGTGTATAAAGTTGTCATTGTCTCCCTAGTTTGATAAATTGCTTCAATATAGCGTTTGTAAAATTTATCCCTTTTCTGCTTAAGGCAATGTACCTTGAACGATTTAAAGCTTTGTATTTTAAATGGCATTGCTATTTCCCTTTTCTATTTAAGGCAATGAAGTGTTTTTGCGCTTTGCGCTCTTAAAAACACTTTTTAAATGGTATGATCATCATTGACAAACACAATGATGTACTATCTCCTTTGCGGTTGGATGAGTAGATAATCAGGTAATGTTGACTTAATATATACTAGATGTATAAAACAGATGCCTTTTGTGATTGAGTCACATATAGAATGTTGTCCATTAGCTTAGAATAATTTCTCATGTCCAGTGATCCCTCAATGTTATACATAGGTCCGCTTCTGATTGAATACGAAAAGCACAAGGTCCTAAAAGAAAAGAAAAGAAAATGGCATGGCAAAGATGGAAATTTTTTCTGTTTTTGAGGTGCAGAGTGATGTTTTTAGCACAAGTATATATATACACCGCAAATGATAGCTTAACTCAATCTCAGCAACTGTCAATGAATCAGACGCTCGTCTCTGCTGGTAAAATATTTGAGTTAAGCCTCTTCAGTCCAAGTAGCTCGAACAAGGATATTCCTGGCCAGAGGAATGTATGGGTAGCAAACAGAGAACATCCACTCCCATCTTCTAACGCTGCTGCAATGATCGATGAGAACCTCAATATTGTGGATGGCAATCAAAATACCGTTTGGTCAACCAATATCTCTGTCCCGTCTAATAACACAATTGATGTGCTTACGGACAAAGGGAAATTCATTCTTAAAGACATTGTCTCAGGAACAATTTTATGGTATAGTTTTAACTATATACTTGTTATGCATATCCAGATCTAGATGGAATTAACTGCATGGTTCGGACATCAGAATTTATGGATGTTCAGCAGTTTCCATATAATGGCGCGCGAATTTGTTTCTTCGTGTTGCTTTTTCTGAACTAGGTAATTCAGTTCTCAACATTATGCTTAGAAGATTTTTATGAAAAATAATATATATAGTTTTAGGTCAAGATAAATGGAAGGCAAAGCTTATCATCTGCTTCACAACAGTTTCAAGCATTCTCATATTGAGCATCTTCGGGTGCATTTTCTGCAGGTGGAAAGCAAATAAAAGAGGTAAACGATTCTTCTGATTTACAGATAAATTACTGCTGCTGATGTGAAAACTAAAGGCATCATAACGGATATCATACAGGGAAAACTGGAAAATAGACAAGTAATAGCTGTGAAACAATTACGTCGTTACTCTGGACAAGGAATTGAAGAGTTCAAGAATGAAGTCTTTCTACAATGACATATTTCTTGATCAACATAATTTTCTTTCTATCCTCCCTTTTTATGGTTAACGATCTTCAGTTTTCTATTAACAATTTGTATATTGGAAATGGAAATGTAATCATATTGTCATATCCAAAAAGGAGCCATCAGCTTCCTTCGCCAAAACGTTTCGACATGATTCATGGCATTGCTAGAGGGCTTCTTTACCTTCACCACAATTCTTGTTCAAGGGTCATTCACCGAGATTTGAAGGCAAGCAATGTTCTCTTGGATAATGATCTGAATCCAAAAATCTCAGATTTCGGCTTGGCTAGAATCTTTGAAGGGACTCAAGAGCTAGCAAATTAAACACTAACAAGATAATCGGAACATTGTAAATACCTCTACTTCTGCAAGCTATATATTTATCTGCTACTATGTTGGCGTAAGCCGGAGGTCTGCCGGCAACATCTCTGCCAGCACAAGGTAGGAATAAGACTGCGTATACACTATCCTTCCCATACCCCACTTGTGCGATTACACTGGGTTTGTTATTGTTGTTCTTCTTGTTGATGTGATAGAGAATCTAACTCATTTTTATACAAATATGTTGCAGCGAATATATGTCATATGAATACGCAATGAGAGGATTGTTCTCTGATAAACCTGATGTCTTTAGGTTTGGTGTTTTCCTACTAGAGATTGTCAGTGGCAGGAAAAACAATGGATTTTATGAACATGAAACGCATCTCAACCTTCTCGGTAATGCAAGTGCAAAATCAGACTCTACAAAAATGTTACGGGTACACTTCGGATCCTCCAAAAGTAGTGCAATTTTAGAGGATCCGATATGCATGCAACAATATTTTGGAGAGTCCATATAACAAAGATGTTCAGTGGTATCTCCTAGACTTACTTTTACATTATCATTTTAAAACTATTTTAGGCATGTAAGTTATGGTTTGAAAGCAAAGGACTAGACTTTATGGACAAAGTGATTGTGGACTCATGTTCCCCTGCTACAGTTCTGAGATGCATACATATGCCAATTCAAGAAAATACTAAGAATGTAATTGAGTTTCAAGATGCTGACTGTGCCATTTTAAGGACCTACAACCAGTTTCAAGATGCAAGACCTACTCCCTCTCGTCCCAGGAATAATTAAAGAGATATCTCCGATCACCAACTATGCAGATACTAGGACATATATGAAATAGAATAAAGATGGACCAAGCTACTTATAAATGCAACCACAATTAACATCACTATGTCGGGCTACCGAACACGGGGGTTAGAAGTGAACTACGAGTCAGACCAATTTCCGACTCGAGTGAGCTCCCCTTCCATGAAATGATGTGGTGGCAAACCCCTCTGATGTTTTATACTTGAATACCACATAAGAGCGAGGGTGATTTGTGTGGTGCCTGATTTTCGCGTGCACTGGATTATCGAAGGACCTGGTTTTTATATGCGTTCCTTACACTACAATTGCGAAATAAATAATGAAGAAAGTAAAGAACACAAGGATTTTTACGTGGAAAACATCCAAGGTAAAAAAACCACGATCTACTACCCAGTGGGATTTTTCCCAAACACTTCACTACAACTCTGAGCCAACAATAAAGTTTACAAACTCTTGCAAACCTAAGGATTACCTCTAACCCTTGTAGCAACCAACCACAGGTTGTTGCGACTGCTTCAAGTTAACTCTAGCTTGAACAATACAACTAGAGTTTACAACCTCTTGCAAACCTAAGGATTAACTCTAACCCTTATAACAAAACACCACAGGATGTTGCGACTACTTCAAGTTAATTCTAACTTGAAAGATACAACTCAGGTACCTAGTACAATTTGCTATTTAAAAAGCTGAAAGGTACAACTCAAAATGCTTACTATACTTTGAACTAGACGTAAAGAAAGACACATAAACTCTTTATGGAGCTGATTCTTCAATCTGATTCGTGTAGCTTCAGGATCGCACTCTTAAATCTCACAGGAATTTCCCACAAAATGCCTTGCTATTTTACTCTCAGTTCGTGATTAACTTCAGTATGTGTGCATCATATGTAAAAGAGAACAAAACTGATATTTATAGAGTTAATAGAATAAAGATTAACTAGAAGTCTAATGCTTTACTCTTCCTTGGTGGAAGAGTTCTAGTTATCCTCAACTTCTAACTCTTTCCTTATCTTGGATAGAGTTCTCTTCAAGTATGGAGTTCCGCTCCTTATTAAATATGCAATCTTTTTGTTCAGGGATTATCATAAATAAATACTTATACTTATCCCTTTCACGTGCGTGCCTTTTGCTTGATTCTGCCCGTCATCTGTGTACACTGTCCATGCACCTGGTTCATGCATGTGTTCCTTTGTCAATCATCAAAACTAAAACCGCTCGGGTCAACAAATTCCTCATTTTTGATGATGAAAAACTTAGTGCTTTTCATAAGCATGGAACCTGTTTCAACTCAGCTCAACATCGACACAATGTTAGAACATTTTCCATTTAAAGTCACGAATCATCAATGACCAGGTTCATTAGGTTATAAACATCATAGTCCAAATCAAAAGCATACCTTATCTTCCCTCGTTTGGCATCATTGAGAAGTTGTACAATTAAGGTATGTAACTAGATTTTAACAGATATCACTCATGTCCACTAGGGCTACTTCAAATGCAATCATGGATTCAGTTTTCTCTTTTTCAATCTAAGGATATTAGCCATCTAAGAAATATCGACAAACAATTAGAGCAAACGCAGTGAATTTCATTGATTGATAAGATTCCACCACAAGGCATAAGAATAAATAAACACATAGAACCATGAGAAAAAAATAAAAAATATCCCACTTGGATTACTAGTTACAAACTAGGCTTAGGAAGGGTTTAAAACTAGGAAGGACCAGGTTCTTGGCTTGAAGCAGTTTCAACATATCTTGAAGAATACTATCATTATTCTCCTTTTACTTTGCAAGCTCACACTTAATAGAGTCTCTCTCAATCTCTATTTCAGTCAATCTGTCCGATCTAAAATTCACTAAAGGTCGTGATGGCACCTAACAACGCTGTCAGACAAGCCAACGGTGAATGGTTAACTTAATTACTCATTTTAGTATTTTTTTAAATCAATTAAGTAGTAAGAAATAGAATTTTACAGGGTAAATGATAATATTTCCACGAATACAATAATGAACCACCCATAAGCACCCCCAAAACCTGGTGTCACAAGTGCATGAGCATCAACTAAGGAATAAAATAAAATACAACATCTGTCTGAGATACAAATTAGACTGGAGAAATAAAAATAACTCTGATGGAGCCTATGCAGGGTGCAGAGCGTAACATGGAATGCAACTCATGGTAAGTCCTCGCAATAGCCGCACCTCTGATCCCAAAAGATCACCAGACACACATATATATATATATATACCTGCACAAAAATGTGCAGCAAGTGTAGCATGAGTACGTAAATAAACGTGTACCCAGTAAGTATCTAACCTAACCCTAGAGAAGTAGTAACGATGGATCGACATTGACACTTACTAGTGGTCCAATAAGACGTATACAACAAGAAGTAAACAGATATAGGGGCAGAGTAAGTAAACGAATTAAACAAGTATAAATATGTGGTACAGTCCTTCTCTCAACAATAAGCTCAACTCTCGATTAGTAGTCATCCTTCTCTCAACAATAAGCTCAACTCTCGATTAGTAGTCACCTCCTCCATCGGTGTGTGTGTGTGTATATATATATATATATGTATAATAGACCTCACTAGATGGGTCGTCATAATTCAAATCAGGAATATCCCCAGATACACTGCCTTTTGACAAACAATTCGCACGATTCCATAGAAGTATTTTTTTACAAAAATGCCGAGGCGTACGACCCGGTTCCATCATAATCTGGTATATAACCATAGATACATCTATTATATATTTCCGAGGAGAACGACTCGCTCCCAAGAGAGTGTGGTACATAATCCTGCTGAGGCACTCGACCCGATCCCATAAAGTGTGGTACATAATCCTGCCGAGGTGAACGACCCGATCCCATAAAGTGTGCGCACTGCCGAGGGTCGAATGAAATGAACCATAGATGTATCTATCCTTCCGAGGTGAACGGCCCGCTCCCATTATAATAAGAAAGCCTTGACGGGTCCTTGACCCCACTAACGAAGGGATAAGTGAGTTTTAGGAAAGCTTTGGTGAAAGCCCTTCGATGAGAATGCATAACGTGGGGGGGGGGGGGGGGGGGNNNNGGGATTCATAAGAGGAGAACAATTATTCCGTGACAAATCATAGAGTTCATCCTATCTCTACAATAACGAGTCTACCTCTCTACACAAGTTTAGTCATAAATTTTAACATGTAGTAAAGGAATCAAATAGGCAAGAGAGAACTCAAATAGTATAGTTATAACATGAAGTGAACCTGACTATACCCGGACAATAACATGAATGTATCTACGTTCAGACTCTCGCCACCTCGTGCGTATGTAGACCCCGCAACAAGTAATAAATTTCAATTACAACACCTAGGGGTAGTTTCCCCCTCAACTAGTTAGACATGAGACTTACCTCGCTCCCAAGTTCAATAACCGGCTCCAAAGCCTCTCTAACAACTCAAACCGATGCCCGTCGCTCCTAAACTAGTCAATAAATATGCAAATCCATAAATACAACTTTAATACTCATTATAAATCAATTTATAACATTTTCCAACTCTGCTCAAAAAGTCGATAAAGTCACCCTCAGGCCTACATGCCCGGATTTTAAATTTTTTTGCAGATAACCATTACCTCTAACATTACGAACTCAAACATATAATGTATTCTCAATTCCAAGTTCGATTTCGTCGTCAAAATCCAAAAATACCAATTTCTAGGTTTTTTTACGAGAATCCCAATTTCTACAAATTTCCATGCTTAAATCAGTATATAAATCATGTATTTAACTCCTAATGTGAAGAAAGCACTTACCCCATTATAGTTGATGATGATGGCACTCCAAAAGTGCTCCAAAATCAACTTCCATGGACGAAATGAAGTGAAATTGAGCCAAACCCTCGTTTTAAAGAAGCACACTGCCCAACCCGAGATTCGCAGATGTGGTCCAATAGCCTCTCCTGCGGCTCCTCACCTGCGGAAAATCCATTGCAGGTGCGGCTCTAACCCAACCCAGCAGCCTCCGCTTTTGTGGCCCAAATAGCGGTTTTGCGCTTCCGATTCTGCGGACAACAAGTTTACCATCCGGAATACACTCAAGGCCCTCGGGACCTCAACCAAATATTACCAACACGTCCTAAAATCAACTCCGAACATAGAATTTCTTCCCAAATCAACTCCGAACTTCCCAAAATTCAATTCCGACCATACATGCAAGTCATAATACCTAAAGTGAAGCTACTCATGGCCTCAAACCACTAAACGATGTGCTAGGTCTAAAAAATGACCGGTCGGGTCGTTACATTCTCTCACACTTAAACATACGTTCGTCCTCAAACGTGCTAAGAACTGCTCCGAGTTGTCCGAAATAACTGTTTAACACCTCGTGCACCTACCCGTGCTACCACAATCTAGTTGAGCACATTGGCTCGAGCCATATTAAAGATCCTTCTCGCTACCTTAGTTAGCAAGCTTTAGAACCAAATTCCAACATCCGGAATTCTTCACGATGCCGGATTCTCACACACGAACACCGTATCAATCACCAGACACTAAACCCAGCGTGACCATGCTCCTCCGCTGAAATCACACCATGAACTCTATGACTCATTTTCCCAAGGCAATCTCCCCCAAGCACAACATCTAAAATTTTCACTGACCCAAAGCCCGTGGTATGCCTCATAACATATATAAGCCCTGTTTCAACTCTCGCACTACTTCCACGATGGAAGAGACCTGTAGAAACTCATTCACCCGCTGAATCAATAAATAATGGATCCTCTCCTCCTGTTAAGGATCATGAACTCATTCTGAATTAAATAACGATATTTTCTCTTTAATATATATATATATATATATATATATTTCTGATTGCACTGATTTCAAGAGTCTAAAAATCTCACCCTACCCAATACAAGCTGCTCGACAATAAGCCACCTCAAACATTGAACAAGATCTCATATGATGCTACAATGCGCCAACAAGCTATAAACTTGAATGTGATACATAAGTAAAACAAACTCTGGAAAGAACTACACAACTCACGTAGCTAATTAAAACCGAAAAAATGTTATGAACCTTCATCTGAAAATAAGAAACAAAACACACAATAATAGATTGGGGAATTATACTCAACATCACATTGTTGCGGCATGCAACCCGATCCATATGATACAGTTACGACGTGCAACCCGATCCACACATGATAGTGTTATAGCTTGCAACCCGATCCAACCATGATACCCGTGGTGGCGTGCCACCTGATCCAAACAATATACCCGTGGCGGCGTGCCACCCGTCCCGCATAGTAATCAATAAGGAAATACCTATCGAGCCAGAATGCTCATAGTTACGAAATACCCGAATGTCGACCACAAGCACGACAATTGCATAGTACAAATTCTAGGAAGACGGATAGCACCAAACGTTACAAAACTTAAGCACAACTAAGGTGTGATATATGATCTGCATCTTGAGAGTCATCCTGTTCACGTAACAGCACCGCTACACGGGACCTCAACACATGTGGAATAATCAAGATGTCTCATAACCCACATGGAATAATAGAGTATAACATGAAATATATGACGACGAAAATAACATCCAATTCCCGAATAATCCTCCATAAGAAATGCTATGCTGAATGAACATACCCGGCCTGTGTAGAGACACATCCACATTTAGACCCATCAACGGACCTCAAACCGATTCTGATCGTACCATACTGGGATAATAATATTTCAAGGATCCACAATAACCCTTTTTCATGACACATAAGAATAACCGTCAAATTAAGAACAAACTCACACGGTCCACAACCAAAAGGAATAGAATGCCCCTCAGGTATAAACTCTCTCACATTAGCGATAGTACCACAATTCCCATACTTTGTTCCAATCTTTAATCAATCAAGTGACTACATGTCACACTTATGCAATCTTCCTGTGGGATACGCCCCCACGAACCCCCGCACCAGGTAGAAAAGTCTGCACATCCATACCACCGTCCATACAACACTGCAAAGCAAATCGAGAATCCACAAATCAGTACACAAAGCCTCTTACACAGGACACCGTTCTCAGGTGACACTAAGACAATACCAGCTTACTCTAAACATATGAATTCTTTCCTGCTCATCCGAGCTCGTGACATTCTTGTCAACACCGAACCGCAACCTTGATCCTCAACTTTCAATTCCCATGCCGCTCACTGCACCTAACATGCCAATACGCGAGAGTAAAATAATTCCATCATAACTTCTGAACCACTAATTGAATAAACACTCCATCATATAGAAACCTTTCACTTAATTCATTTTAGGAGAACCGTTGCAACACGTGACTGAATTCCTATAATCGCAGAAAATACAATCCTCAAGTAGTGGTCTAAACCACCATTACTCTTTCGGGATCCATCCATACATAACAACCCATTCGAATCAAATACCTCCAAAATCAACCAAGTGGTGGTGGCGCTCAAGCCCAAGTGTACAACCATAAACTACATGTATAACTTCACGCTAAAGAAATTGATCATTGCCACAATCATGCTGATTCAACCATTACTAACTGACCCAGCTTCTTTCGATTTACTCTGGACATGCCTTCGAAATAATAATAGCTCAATTCAACATATAACGAACTCAATACGCACTCATCTTGAGTGACCTCATTTCACGAGACCAAGCTGTCTCAAAACCCACGAACCATCTCATACCTCCTTGTGCGCACATTCGCATTTTCAACTGATACACCCATTATAATAATTCCTCTATGAATCTGAAGTTATTTTCTCCCATTCCTCCAATTCTACACCGCATACGATGATAACATAGAACACTCCAAGCCATTTTCATAATCCACTACAAAGGCTCGATACTTAACCATGCCACAAAATCAAAATCCTTAGGCATCACACTTTAATTTTTGAACCCACTAGAACCATTGTTGAGAGTCACCCACTCTGATTTGTTACCGAATATAATCAAAATCCAAGGCCCTGCTAGCACATCAACACCCTTTCAAAGAAGTAACTAACTGAATTCCTTTCCTTACACAAAGCCCCCACAAGAAGCATAAACTCTGAGTTTTCCCAAAGCCTGAACATGAATAGAGAGGCCAAATATAGCACACCATCCTCAATTCCTCTGCTCGAATTACCACTAATGTTTTCTTTCCTTGGTCATGATACCCCACCAATACATCGATAACTAGAAACTGCACAAGCAGACAACCACGCGATCCAATCGTAGACGGTAGGGCTCCCCCCACTTAGCTTGAAGTTGAAATTACATAACTCTGGAACCCACCAAGATTCCTTCTACCCCATTGACATCAACTGAAAGTCCAACAATACATTCCAAACTCGAAGTCATGTTTCATCCAAATAAAATCTGTGTACCTAGTGACTGTCTACCTTGAATTCCCAAATGGCTCCAAACTTTCTTCAAGGTGTGTGGCCATCATACCACAGAACCCATATGTTACTCTGCCACTCTCCCACTTTAATTAAACCCTCTTCTTTTAGAAACTCCTCAACTTCTGCTTTTCATACTTGACCCCTTCTAGCCATTCGACCACTACAAAGCACCTCCCACATGTCCTTCCTCGTCCTTCATTGCCCAATTGTTGCTTCGTATCCAAATCCATCTCTATAACACTTGAGCTAATAAATTGCCACCAACTTCAAGCCTCCTAGAAGATCATCCTTCTCGGACCATCAACATTAGAAATACCCATTTTAATTCCAAAACCTCTACACCCCGCTATCTTTGACAATCGTTTCTCCGACACCGTTTCACACTACCCTGCCCTGAAGGCAAATTGATGAAGACCATAACACCGGCGAACCTTAATGTGTTCAACAAGGACGTGACACCACATCACAATTGAAAATTCCACCATGCTCGAAAATACCAAGTCTCGTCACTTTATTAACCAAGGCCTGAACATCCATGGTCTACTTGCCTCTCCTCTGTCGGAACTAAATGCTGAACCACTATGCCGTGAACTACGAAATCCTCCCTTCAAGTCATTCACTGCCGTGATCCATAAATAAGCACCCTAACATTACACCAACACTATGTGATAGCAACACACAAATCATCATGACAATAAATGCCCAAATCTTAAAACCATAAGCAATATTGATACTGAGCTGAAATGACAGAACTTCCTTCCGCAAGGCGAACAACAATAGCCCGATCAAATATGCAGGGAGAAACATCATGCACCACATCTGCAGCACCATTACAATTCCTCAATTCGCAATCGATAATAAGAGATTCATGTTGCATAAGATTGAGTAGGAAGGAAATAAAGGCATAAGTCTCAAAGGAATCAGTTCGCACGATGAGGAATCAAGAAGGGAAGTGCTCCTAACAACCCCGTAGCCTCTCGAATGTAAGTACAAATGTCTCCATACCGATCCTCAAGACTCTACTAGACTTTCCCATGACTCGTGAGACCTAAGTGAACCTAATGCTATGAACCAAGCTATCACGACCCAAAATCCACTAAAGGTCGTGATGGCACCTAACACCGCTGTCAGGTAAGCCAGCGGTGAATGGTTAAGTTAATTACTCATTTTAGTGTTTTTTCTGAAATCAAAATTTTCATCAATTAAGTAGTAAGAAATAGAATTTTACAGGGTAACTGATAATATTTCCACGACTACAATTATGAACCACCCATAAGCACCCCCAAACCCGGTGTCACAAGTGCATGATCATCAACTAAGGAATAAAATAAAATACAATATCTTCTGGATACAAATTAGACAGGAGATATACAAATAACCCTGACGGAGACTCTGCAGGCTGCGAACATGGAATGCAGCTCACAGTATGTCCCCGCAATAGCCGCGCCTCTGCCCCCAAAAGATCATCAGACATATATATATATATATATATATATATATATATATATATATATATATACACACACAAAAATTTACAACAAGTATAGCATAAGTACGTAAATCAATGCGTACCTAGTAAGTATCTAGCCTAATCCCAGAGAAGTAGTGACGAGGGATCGACATCAACACTTGATACTGGTCCAATAAGATAGATACAACAAGAAGTAAACAAATATGGGTCAAAGTAAGTAAATGAATTAAACAAGTATAAATATGTGGTACAGTCCTTCTCTCAACAGTAAGCTCAACTCTCGATTAGTAGTCACCTCCTCCACTTGAGTATGTGTGTGTGTGTGTGTGTGTGTATGTATATATATATATATATATATATATATATATATATATATATATATATATATATATATATATATATATNGATGGGTTATCATAATTCAAATCAGGAATATCCCCAGATACACTGGCCTTTGGACAAATAATACGCATGATTCCACAGAACTATTTTATAGAAATGCTGAGGCGTACGAACCGATCCCATCATAATCTAGTATAAAACCATAGATACCTCTATTATATATTGCCGAGGTGAACAACCCGCTCTAATGAGAGTGTGGTACAATCTTGCTGAGGTGAATGACCCGATCCTATAAAGTGTGGTACATAATCCTGCGGAGGCGAACAACCCGATTCCATAAAGTCTGCGCACTGTCGAGGTTCGAACGTCACGAAACATAGATGTATCTATCCTGCCAAGACGAATGGCCCACTCCCATTAGAATAAAAATGCTTTGACAGGTCCTTGATCCTACTCACGAAGGGATAGGTGAGTTTATGAAAGCTTTGGGGAAAGACCTTCGATTAGAACGCGTAACACGGGGGGGGGGGGGGGGGGGGGGATTTGTAAGAGGAGTACGATTATTCTGTGGTAAATCATAGAGTTCATCCAATCTCTATAATAACGAGTCTACCGCTTTACACAAGTCCAGTCTCAAATTTTAACATGTAGTAAAGGAATCTAATAGGAAAGAGAGAACTCAAATATTATGTATAGCATGGCGTGAACTTGAGTCTACCTGAAGAATAACATGATAGCTATGTACGGACTCTCGTCACCTCATGCGTATGTAGCCCCCACAACAAGTAGCAAATATCAATTACAACACCTAGGGGTAGTTTCCCCCTCACAAAGTTAGACAAGAGACTTACCTCGCTTCGAAGTTCTATAACCGGCTCCAAAGCATCTCTAACAACTCAAACCGATGCCCGTCGCTCCAAAACTAGTCAATCAACATGATAATCCATAAATACATACTGTAATACTCATTATATATTAATTTATAACAATTTCCAGCTCCGTTCAAAAAGTCGATAAAGTCACCCTCGGGCCCACATGCCCGGATTCTAAAAATTTATGATGATAACCATTACCCCTAACATTACGAACTCAAATATATAATTTATTCTCAATTCCATGTCCGATTTCGTGGTCAAAATCCAAAAATATAAATTTCTAGGTCTCTACCAAAATCTCAATTTCTACAAATTTCCATGCTTAAATCCGTATTTAAATCATGTATTTAACTTATAATGTGAAGAAATCACTTAACCCATTATAGTTGATGAATATGGCACTCCAAAAGGGCTCCAAAATCGGCTCCCAAGAACGAAATGAAGTGAAATTGAGCCAAACCCTCGTTTTAAAGAAGCACATTGCCCAGCCCGATCTTCGCACTTGCAATCCATTAGCCGCTCTTACGGCTCCGCACCTGCGGAAAATCCATCGCAGGTGTGACTCTAACTCAACCCATCAGCCTTCGCTTTTGCGGCTGATACGCTCAAATTACACCTTAAAATAGTGTAAAGTGATCGATGTCAAATATAGTAACCCAAAGAGGTTGGGGTTGAATCCCACAGGGAATAGGTGTGAAAAGTTTACTTGAGTAGTGTGAATCTTAACTTAACTCGTATTTCTATTCCGTTAGAGTAACAAAAGTATTGTAGTAGATTGAATTGTAATTTAATAATAAGGATGATTAAATAAGGTTGTAATTAATTTGATTATCTAGACCAAGGTTGTGCCCCTTCAATGAAATGTAATGCTACCAGTGTTAATATGATATATTTCTAATGGAAGATCGTTTTGATATGCAAATTATATTTTCCAATAGTTGAGTAGTATTTCTCTTTATGATTGCAATTAAGAGTAATCAATTCATTCCAAATAAAATACACTTATTCCTAAGCGATTCCATTAAATAAGGTTTAAAACCTTGAATTTTTGATATTTACTCCTACTAAACCCTAACTCACTTTTCCAAGTAGAGAAAGAATATAATGACGCTTGCTAATGTTTGCAACCACTAACAATAAATGAAGAATGAGAAGTAAATAAATATCAACCAACCATTATGCATATATTCAATGTTAAACACCCATTGACATTACACCCATTTAGGGTCCTCAACCTTAGTATTTAAAAATAGCCACACATGGTAAAATACAAAAGCAAAGGAATATTAAATGTCATAAATGCTTACAAAAGTACAAGATTCTTCACTTGAAAACTTCCAAAAGATGGGACTATTCAAAGTTTATATTGTAGCTCTTTTTCCAGACAAGGTGCCCCCACAAAACCCCAATAAATCTACTTATAGTGGTATAAAACTCGGGGCTAATTTCGGACAAAAATGCCCTTCCAGGTTAAATATTCGATCGCATTTCTGTCGCATAACAGATATGTAGTCTGCATTCTCTTCAATCTAACCGCATCTTCAAAATCCTAGTTCTAGGAAGTCACTGCATTCTAGTTATGCGGTCCGCATTGTTGATATTCGGCCGCATAGTGTCATCGCATTTATGCTTTCAGCCATTTCTATAGAAGGTTTGCGATCCATTATGCGGCCACACAAACCTGTTATGCAGTCGCATAATGGACCGCATTTCTTCACTTGGATTTGACCATACTGACTGTTGGACTCTGCGGTTCACCTGGGCACTGCAAAACATCAAAATTACATAAGTATAAAAGACAATTGCATTTAAAACGAGCTAAAATCTAAGCAATTGGTATTAAATGTTCCGAAATTCTCCGGCACATCAACACCCCTAACTTAACTCGTGCTTGTCCTCAAGAAACTAAAGCGACTCTATCCTATTCTAGACTCAAACTAAACGACATGAAACAATAGTGACCGTGGACAGTTTTAATCGTCAGTACTACAAGCATGCAATTTCGTTTATTTACACTTCCTGAACAATCATGCTATTTTCTAAGAAACTGATCAACTTGTGAACTTCGAGCCTCGACCAATTTGACAAAACGTCACTCTCAATTGAGTGCCTTTGCATTCGGCTTCAAGAGCTCGACTTCTGTTAGACCACACAGTTCAAATGCCCTCACCAGAAAGAAAGTCCCAAACTCAGAATATTTACAATGACAACAAAAGGGACATATTCACAAAGACACTTACTCTCACAAAGAGTTTCAAGTTTTACAACACATCATACCATAAGCTTGCCCTTATTTTAATTCGTCGCCTATTTAAGAACATTCTGTTGGAGATCTCATAAGGAATTTTTAATCTTGTAATGTAGGCTTAGGGAAGGGTTGGATAAGCATTTGGGTACAAGTGACTACACCCTCTGTTGGTTGATTTCCCAATGCACACGCAAGTGTACGTGGTCGACAAGTAATATAG
>MDKI01143825.1:0-18515 GCA_005239505.1 Nicotiana paniculata
CACCTAACATACCAACATGAGGTAGCGCAAGAATTCCATCATAACTTCCGAACCACCAATAGGCTGAACACTTCATCATATAGAAACTTTTTACTTGACTCAATTAAAGAGTACCATCTCAACACACGAGTGAATTCCCATTATCACCCAATCATGCAAATCCTTAAGTAGTAGTCTATACCACCATAACCCTTCCGGGGTCCGCCTACACCTGACAGGCCATAGCACTCAAATTCTCCCACATGAGATCCGTTACGACGGCCGACAAGCCCCGCACACACCGGCACAAACCACAAGCATAACTAAATCACATCAAAGGAATTGATCATTACCGCAAATGTGCCATTTCAACCATGGCTAATCAATCTATCTTCTTTTAATCATCTTCAATTGCCTCAAGAATAATAACAACTTCCTTCAACCCATAGCAACCTCAACCCTCACTCATCCCGAGTGACCCTGATTCACGAGACTATGCTGCCCAAATCCCGCAACCCGTGGCATACCCTTCTGATAATCTTTTCTTCAATCCAGAGTCTATTTCTCTCACTCCTCCAATATTATCTTGCATGCTGAGACATATCATAGAACATTCCAACCATCCTCATTTTCCTTAGAGATTTCTCTGCAAAAGCTCGATTCTCGATCATACTGCTGCCTGAAATCCTTAATCGCCGCATTATTAACTTTTGAACTCACTAGGGCTGCTATTGAGAGTCACCCACTCCGACTGGCCTCGAATACAATCAAATCCAAGGCTCTCCTAATAGAGGAACACCTTTTTCAATGAAACACGTGACTGAGTCACTATCCTTAGAACCCGCCCATGCCTTAAGCATAAATTCTGAATCTTCCAAAGCCTAACCCTGAGCCGACAGGGCCAACTTTTGCACATATTCATCAAATCTCACGCACAATTACCATTTTACTCTTTTTTTAGCTGAAATAACTTGCCAACACGCCGACAATCCTCAACCACATGCGAAGACAATCCTACGACCCAACTGCAGATAGTGGGACTCCTCCACTTAACCCGAAGCTACTCATTGCACCACTCTAGACCCTGCTAAGATCCTTTCTCCTTTGATAACACGATCTATCTCAACCAATCCGTCCAACTCTTCCAGATCCTCCTACTAGCACTCCCTAAATACTCAGATTCCCTAGCATCATTCTCACATTCTGCCTCCTACTGACTAGCCACTAGAACCCCTCACAGAAACCTGTCAACCCTGCTATTGCTAACCTATTCCCAGAAGATAACTCACCTGTGGAAATCACCCGCGGACACCTTCCAACGACGCTGAAATGCACGCTCTCTATGATTTCAACACCCCATCATACGCCCTAATTCATTTACCAACTTACTAGTCCGTTCGCTCATCATGGACATCCATTAAATGTGTGACAATATCTCCAAATTCCAAGTTGTGCTGCCGCTCCCCCACTTTGCGACTGCTCGACTTCCGCTTCTTACACCTGGCCTCCTGGAAATGGAACCATCGCCTAGCCTCATTCTAGGATCGTTCTTTGTAGCTCCCAAACTAGCATATCACCACGACTTCAAGCTCTCTGAAGATCATTCTTTCCTAACTTCATCCATTACCAACCTCCATCCGACACTGAACCACCGCACCTCACGATCTCTGCCAACTGCATTCTTCAATGCTTCCTCTCAATGCTCTGACCCCACGCAACTGAAGAACACATAGCACCGACAAATTAACACATTCCATTTGATAAATGACGACGATGACACGTCACAAGTGCATATCCCATCTCATTTGAAGACACCAAGTCCAACTACCTTATCAATCCCAACCGGACCATTCATAACCCAAAGGCCCTTCCTCTGCCGGCACAAAAGCACTAAAATCTCAAAATCACACTCTGAGAAGACCTCCCTTCAAAACATTCATCTCCCCCAACATATGGGCAAACATGCTATCATCATATCGACACTGCGCGACAATCAATTGCAAGCATCATCACTGCCTGAGCACAGCCTTAAGGCTCTCAGCAACACAGCTACTGACCTGAAACAACATATTATTCCTTTGCAGGGCCATAACAACAGCCCCAACCAATTACACATGGAAACATCTCGAATTGTATCCATAGCACTATTCAATTCCTCAATTTACCAATTCATAGCAAGCGCTTCGCGACGCGTAAGATTGAGTAGAAATGAACATAGGCATAAGCCTCAAAGGAATAAACTCGCACGATGAAGAATCAAGAAGGGAAGTACTCCTAACAACCCTGTAGCCTCTCAAAGATAAGTACAGACGTCTCCGTACCGATCCGCAAGACTCTACTAGACTTGCTCATGACTCGTGAGAGCTACGAGAACCTAGCACTCTGATACCATGTTTGTCACGACCCAAAATACCTAAGGTCGTGATGGCGCCGGACATCAAGGTCAGGCAAGCCAAAATATTTAATTAATTTAAATAACTTTCCGTTTTAAAATATTTATGAAAACACTTCCTTTCACTTCATTACATAATAACCAAATAAAAGTCTGATAATTAAAACGATGGTTTAAAGATTACACTTAAGCAATTATATCCCAATACATATCCCAGAACCCGGTGTCATAAGTACATGAGCAATTTCTAAGAATTCAACAATCATCACAAGCCTGTCCGAAATACAACTGGACAAGGAAAATTAAATGAAATAGGTACAGTACGAAGGAGACTCTGTCAGCTGCAGATCGCCTCCGGATGATGCAGCTCGCCTAAGTCTCTGAATCCTCCACATTGCTATGAAAGTACCTGTGCAATAAAATGCACAGCAAGTGTAGCATGAGTACAAAAACAACGTGTACTCAGTAAGTCGCCTGCCTAATCTCAGAGAGGTAGTGACGAGAGGTCAAATTAGACACTTACTAAAGATCAATTTAGAATATTTAGGTATGAAACTAAGCATGATTTATCATAGGCAATTTATAAAATAAGATTTAATATCTTTCAACTCCATTCACGTTTAACACTTTATATCTTCGTCATATTAACAATTAATCGACACGGTGATTTAATCTAATAATAATAGATCGAAGGGAAGGAACAACTTCTTCCAAAAGTATTTTTAATAACTTTAAATCTCTGTCATCTCAATTGATAATTTAATATTTCAGGCCAGTAACCAGGCAAAATATCATAGCAACTAGCAGCAAATATCATGCGCAAGCAATGCCGAGGGTCGAACAGTGCGGACAACCATTAATAAAATGTGAACTGCCGAGGGTCGAACGGCTCGAACCATAGATGCATCTATCTGCCCCGCTCGCGAAACGATCATGCAACGTGGTTAAAATAATATGGCTAGCCTGCTCGCAAATCATACCTGCGACTCAGGTGCTCATATGAATACATACACAAATACAGGGTTTTCCTGCTCGCGAATCACTCAAGCGACTCAGGCACCCAAAGTTACACATATCCACATAATAAATCTGTATTTTATCAAGAAAACAATTTTTCTCAGGAAAGTGGTAAAATCTTTATTAAATGAAACATGAAATATAGGTTTCGAAGTCTTTGTTGTTGAAACTCAATTGTCAAGTTTAGTGATACTCCATGATACAACCCAGTCCAGGTACACATATATCCACATCGGAACCAATTCTATTTCTAGAGGGTTAACAATATGAACTCTAGCTTTCTTTTAGACATTCAATTACGTTTTCGGTCATATTAGCAGTTTTATAATACAGGTAGGGTTGCAGGTACATACATAATGCATGCTAGTGGGTCCTAGGCTACCCGGACATGGTATAGTAGAAGCTACGCACGGACTCCCATCACCTCGTGCGTACGTTGCCCCCGAAAATAATAGAATGTACTGAATTAATTCACCTAGGAGGACGATTCCCCTCACAAAGTTAGAAAGGAGACTTACCTCACTCCGAAATTCCCACACCGGCTTCCAAGCCCCTCCGATGACTCCAACGGACGCACAATACTCCGAAACTACCACATAATGACAAAGCAATGAAAACTCATCCTAATACTCACAACAAATTCATATTATAAACTTTCCCAACCCCGCTCGGAGAAAAGACCAAAATGCCCTCGGGCCCACGTGCCCGGAAATCCGAAATTCTTGAAGATACATGCTACCCATAGCTCTACTAGTTCAATCATGGTATTTACTCTACATTCCATACTCAAATTCATGGCTAAATTCCAAATTTGCATTTTCTATGTTTCTTCAGAAATTTCCCAAATTCCTACCAAGTTCCATGTATAATCCACGCATAATATCTTGTATTCATCTAACAAATGGAAGGAGTTTACTTACCTTGATGCCTGACGAGAATCCCCCTTGAAATGCTCTCCAAAACATCTCCCATGACAATGAAAAATGGGTGAGAAATGACATAAACCCGTCTTTAAAACATTCTGCCCAGGCCTCTTTCGCACCTGCGATCCAATGGCCGCTCCTGCGGCTCCGCACCTGCGGAAATTCCATCGCAGGTGCGGCTCTGACTTGACCCAGCAAATTCCCGCTCCTGCGGTCCCCTCTTCGCACCTTTGATTCTGCAGATGTGACCAAATTCCCCCACCTGCGGTCCCTCAGCTCCAGCCCCAATCTCTCACCTGTGGTGCCCTTAGCCGCACCTGCAGTCGAAGCCTCGCAGGTGCGATTACACCAGATGACAGCAACCTTCAGCCTTCTCCAACTTCAAATATTGATCTGTCAATCACCCGGAATCCACCCGGGGCCCCCGAGACCCCGGCCAATCACACCAATCTGTCCCAAAACATGACACAGACCTGCTCGAGCACTCAAATCACATCAAACAACGCTGAAATCACGAATAGCACCCAAATCCAATTCTTTAAGAACTTAGAATTTCAAACTTCTACATTCGACGCCGAGACCTATCAAATCACACCTGATTGACCTCAAATTTTGCACACAAGTCATATTCAGCATTACGTACCTGCTCCAACTTCTGGAATCTCATTCTGACCTCGATATCAAAACTTCCACTTCCGGTCGGCTATCTCTAAAACCTTCAAATTTCTATCTTTAGCCAAATGACCCCAAAATGACCGACGGTCATCCGAATTCACTTCCGATCGTGCTCCCAAATTCCAGAATCACCATACGGAGCTATTCCTACACTGGGAATCCCAAACGAACATCAACCTCACTGATATGCACTTCAAGCCCAAATTCATGAAATCCTTCTAAAATGCTAACTTCCACAATATACGCCGAAGCGCTCCCGGGTTATCCAAACCCCGATCCGGACATACACCCAAGTCCGAAATCATCATACGAACCTGCTGGAACCTTCAAATCCTGATTCGAAGGTTGTTTACTCAAAATTCCAATCTTAGTTGATTTCTCCAACTTAAGGCTTCTGAAATGAGAATTTCCTTTCCAAACCAATTCTAAACTTCCTGGAATTCAATTCAGACTACACCCATAGGTCATAATACCTGAAACGAAGCTTCTCACGACTTCAAATTGCTAAACGACGCGCTAGAGCTCAAAATGACCGGTCGGGTCGTTACACTTACTGTGTTTTAGTGGTGCTACTGGAACATATACACCACATCCGAAAATTCATAGATGGACAATATTAGGTTCATGACCAAAAACTAATTGTGACAGAGAATATGTATTATAATGTGTCAGTCTGAAACGGATAAGTGATGCTTCATGCAAGATAGCATGGCCCCAAACAGTAGTGGGCTATTTTGTTTTCATAAATAGTGGTCTTGCTATCAATTGCAAGTGCTTGATAAATGACTATGCAAGGCCATCTTGAGTATGAACATAAGCTACATGATGGTCAACTTTTATCCCAACTGATAGAAAATAATCATCAAAAGTTTAAGATGAGAATTCTCTAGCATTATCAAGGAGAATAGCCTTTATAGGATAATCTGGGAATTGTGCCATTTATTAAATTATTTGGGCTAATAGCTTTGCAAATGTCAGGTTGCGAGATGATAGTAGGCACACATGAGACTATCGTGAAGATGAATCTATTAGGGAAATAAAATATTTAAACAACCCACTTGATGGGTGAATAGGTCCACATATATCCCCATGTATACGCTCTAAAAAGGCAGGGGATTCAATGCCAACCTTCATTGGTGATGGTCTAGTGAGAATTTTGCCTTGATAACAAGCATCACAAGAAAATTCATCATTTGTAAGAATCTTCAGGTTCTTTAATGGATGCCTACATGAATTTTCAGTAATTCGCCTCATCATTATCGATCGAGGATGGTCCAAACGGACATGCCAAAGTACAAAAGTATTCGAATCAGATAACTTCTAGTTTACAATAGCGTGTGCTTGAACTATACTAATCTTTGAATAGTATAATCCAGAAGATAAATTTGCTAACTTTTCTACAATGCACTTCTGGCCAGAAACATTCTTTGTAATACAAAGATATTCCATATTTATTTCATCTATCATCTCAACATGATACCACTTTGGCGAATATTTAGAAAACTCAACAAGTTTCTTCGGAATTGGAGGAGAATAATGCATTGTCTATAATAAATTTTGTTCCCTTAGACAGAAATATAGTGGCTCTTCCGGAGCCTTTTATTAAACTTATATTACCAGAGATTGTAGAAACATTTGCTTTTTTTGCTATGCAAATAAGAAAAGTATTTCTGACCTTTGAATGTGGCATAAGTTGTTGCACTATCAATTACACAAATATCTTCATGATTGGTCTTTGATCCAAAAATTTTTGAGGATTATCCATATTCTTCATAATGACATAAACAAAATATATTATAGTAAACATCATTATCAAAGTATAAATTTTTATTTATGTACAACAATTACATAACCATACTATCTGGTAAAAACAACAAAAATTAAAATATTTACAGTTCTACAGATTCATCACCTATCACATGACTTGTTTCTCCTTTTGGGAGTGCAAAGTAATCAGCTACGTTCAAATGCATGAAGTCTAAATTATCTTCAGAACCAAAATTTGCTTCAGCATTTTTCTTTGTATTCTCCAGGGAGGTTTGATAAAGCTCAATCAGGTGCTTTCGCATACGATAAGACCAATGCCCTTTTCCTCCACATCTATAGCATGCATTTTCTGCATTTGTTGCTTGCACCGCTTCATGCTTTTGTTCCTTCCTTTTCCACTTTCGGTGGTGAGGAGGGTTCTTTGGTGCATTATTATTACCATGATTAGAGTTTCTTCCCAGACCACGACAATGACCATGACTGGGACCACGACCTCTTCCACGCTTAGCTTGATGGAAGTTCATCCCATTCACTTCAAGGAATGGACAAGAACCAATAGGTCGGCTTTTATGATTTTTCATTAATATCCCATTATGTTGCTTGGCTACAAGAAGATGTGAGATGCGTTCAGAATACTTTTTGAATCCCAACTCTCGATATTTCTCCTGCAGGAGCATATTCGAGGCATGAAAAGTGATGACAGTTTTCTCCAACATATCATGGTCAATAATATTATCACAGCATAATTTCAATTGGGAAATAATTCTGAACATAGCAGAATTATACTCACTGATAGATTTAAAATCTCGTAGCCTTAAATGAGTCCAATCATATCGCGCCTGTGGAAGAACGACCATATTTAGGTGGTCATATCTATCCTTAAAAATATTCCACAGAATTACTTGATATTTAACAGTAAGATATTCCATTTTCAATCCCTCTTCAAGGTGGCTAGGAATATCATTGCTTTGGAACGGTCTTGATTTGATGCTTGATTTTTGTCCTTGATGGTGTCTGTCAGACCCATAACATCAAGATGAATTTCAGCATCAAGCACCCAAGACATATAGCTTTTGTCCGATATATTCAGGGCTACAAATTCAAGTTTAGAAAGATTTGTTAGTATTTAAGAAAAGAAACTCCGTACCTCTGATACTTTCAAAGTCCTTGCTCGAGATGGCAGAGTTTCGTACTAATAACATGTTATAAAATAAATAATGTAAAGTAAAGACAAGTATAGAGAGAAACTAATATAGCATTCAACCTCAAACTGATGTACATAATAAACTGAAAACTCCTCTATTTATAGAAGAAAGGAATCAGTTGCGAGGCTTTTCAGGAAGCAGCTGCGAGGCTTTTATTGAATTATTTGTAAGTTGTCTGCATGAGCTGCTTGCAACTTGCCTGTTTAATAAGAAGCTGCTACAAATGATTTCATTGAGTTGCTTGCAACCTGCCTGAATCAGCTGCTTGTAGATAAACTTTAATAGAGTACCAAACGGATAATCTTCTTCAGGAAAATTATCTATAACGGAGTAATAAATAGACATCCACAATATAATTACTTTCATAATAGATCTTGACTAGTATTGGCTAAAATAAAACTAGGAAAACGATAAGAAAAATGTAAAGGAAATTTGGAAATGCTGAAAGTAATAAGGAATGCTTGAAAATAGAACTGAATTGGATATTGGAATGATTGTTGTGTGTTGATTGGGTAATGTCCATTACTGTGCAAGGTAGTGATGTTTATATAAGAGAATTTAACCGTGGGACAGGCTCAAAAGCACTATCTGAATATGCTCCAAATTCTGTATATAAAAATGAAAATGACATTATATGGCCACTCTTAAATAATAATCGAAAATATATAAAAATTTTATATATTTTTTAGGCTACCAAATATAAATAATTTCCAGCACTGGCTAAAAAATGATAATACCCCTAAAACTTAGATACGATCTAGCTGAGATGGGCTAGTGCGCAGTGTATTTCGCTTACCATAAGGAGCTGATGTAGGGCGTTAGTCATGGTTTACTTGAGTAGTTTGAGCTTGAATCATGTATGCGTTAAAAAACTCAATAAATAAGTGTACAAAACCAATTTGGGCCCCAGAAAATCAAATGATTATCGTAGAATCTCGATTTCGAACTTGTAAAATTTAAATATTGAATCCACCTTTGTTTCCAGTGCTCAGTTGACATCACTAGTTTACGAGTAGTTACTTGAGTGCGTCCTCCTAGTGGTAAAAATCTTGTAAGATTCATTAAGATGTGGTAACTTCTTTGCTCACTCCCAGCGTTCTTTGTGTTGAGATTGGAGGTTGGTAAATAGGAAATAGAGGGAAGAAAGGTGAAGGGAAAGTGAGTTGTTCCCTTATGCTTTGGAAAAGAGCAATTGTCCCTGATTAGTAGTAGAAGGAAGAGGGAATGTGCTTATATTAAGAAAGCACTTCCTTTGGTGTTAAAAGAGTTGGAAAGAAGGTAAGCCTAGCTACGTCGTTGTCATCGCTTGCTCGCGCGGCTAGGCATCGGCTTCGGTCAAAGATTGATTGATTAATTTTTTAGACAAAATTTTCTTTAATTATTTAATTAAATATCAAAAGTCAACCCGAAATAACCTAGGATCCGCGTGACACGAATAATTTAAAATATTTTCGCCCGTTCCGACAGCCATGGCTGTTTCTGAAAGGTTATAAATTTTCAAAAAAACCTGTCATAAAATGGCTATAAATTCGCTTTGATCTCATAATATTTCCTTACGAAAATTTCTGAACTCCAAACTTCTTCTTCTTTTTCTTCTTCTGCACAAATAAAATCCAGTGTGATTTACAGCCATTGAGTGGTTCGCAGTTCACCAGCATTTTAGGTAACGATACTCTGGTAGTTAAATCGTTATATCCTGGGAGGAAAATATTCTAACACCTAGGGTATTTGAGGGAAATAATTTCCTTAAATATACACTGTTTATTCAGTGGGCTTGATTTCATTCCAAAGTATATTTTTAGATTCTATTTTCTGATTATTTCTAGTTTCTGCTTTACTTCTGTTTTTCTTACAAGAAATATTATAATAGATAATACATATTATTAACAATCTTAAGAAAATTATTTTTATACTTTAATCTGTATTTTGATTCTAGAGATTAAAACCGTTGTCGTTTTCTACTCCTTGTGAAATTTTCTATTTCTGATTTGAAGATATAAAAACATTATCAGAGTATTAAAGTTCATAAGTCAGAAATAATTTGAAGAACATAAAAACTACATCATTTTCTTGTGAAACAATATATAACACATTTTGTTTTGTTTATTAGAAGGTACTGTTTCTCCCTTACCATAATGCAATGAACAAATCACAACACGAAGATAAAATAACAAGTACAAGCCTTACTTCCACATTTTGTTCCAGAATGTCAACCCCAACTTCGAAATCAATACTCAAATATCGCCAAAAAATTCGTAAACATGATAAAAGTGATCGAGCTAAAAATACTAGTCTAAATAAACAAAGGAAAACTATACGTGCAAGAAGCCAAACCCCACCCGCATGCTTTAACCCGGCTACAACGCATAAGTACTTGTCATCTCACATATACATTTAAATAATGTCACGACCCGAACTCCCACCATAGGGACCGTGATGTCGCCTAACGTTGCACTCTCTAGGCAAGACAACATTAGAGATTCACAACATAAAAATCTTAAAACTTGCGGCGAATTACTACAATTCAACGCATGATGAATTAATAAACAACGGAAATTCATAACAACGCCGTGCATATATATATATATATATATATATATATATATATATATATATATATATATATATATGTACCCATGATCTGGAGTCACAACTCACAGACTACTATGATTTATCTACAAGTATTTGGCTGAAGGAAAAAATACAATTGTCTATGAGACAAAGAAAAATAGTAAATGAACATATGGGAGGGGACTCCAGGGACTGCGGACGTCGACAGATCTACCTTGGGTCTCCTAAGTAAAGAAGTGAATAGCAAATCTCAGAATCAACTCGGACCGACACCTAGATCTGCACAGAAAGTACAGAGTGCAACATCAATACAACCGACCCCATGTACTGGTAAGTGTCAAGCCTAACCTCGGTGAAAGCAGTGAAGAGGCTAGGACAAGACATCCACAAATAACCTATGCTGTGTAATTATACATGTAGCAACAATAGTAAGAAAAGAAATAGAGCCGAAAATAATAGGAAGGAGACATGCTGAGAAGTTCACAATATAAGGAATAAGAAACAGGGATAAGACAGAATCAATCAATATACCTTAAACGAAATGAGCAAGTAAAACCAGTAAAAGGAAATTGCATGGAATCACCCTTCGTGCTTTTACTCTCAATGTAACCATATGAATAATAGAACAGCACGGCATCAACCTTCGCGCATTAACTCTCTCATAATATAATACGACATCACCCTTCGTGCATTATCACTCACAAGACATGGCATGTCATCACACTTCGTGCATTATCACTCACAATATATGGCACGACATCACCCTTCGTGCATTAACACTCACTCACAAACATTGCCGACATAACCCTTTGTGCTTTACACTCTTCCTCACCAAAACAAATATCAATAACAATGGAGAGACAAAGATATCATAAATCAGTCTTACTTCAATATCAATGCCACAATACCAAACTCAACATTGAGTCAATACCCAACAATTTCCAATTTCAGTAAAAACAAGATGAGAGTAGCCCAACATAACAATTAGCTAAGCTAAGCATGAACAAATTGATTAAAGGCTACAATATCTACAAGAATAGTATTCACTCGCATGCTATGACTCGACATCAACACATAGGTGCTCGTCACCTCACCTATATCTCGAACTCAACAACCAAACATGCAGCAGGTAGTCAATTAATACCTAATCCCTCAAGCTAAAGTTAGACACGAAACTTAACTCGATCTGCAGGCCACTTACTGCTCAAGTACCACTTTTCCTCTATAATTCACCTCAAACCCACTTGTATCTAGTCATCATTTTCTTAATAACATCAATTATCGCTAAAGAAATCAATCTCAATACACAATTATAGGTTTCCCAAATTTTTCCGCAAAAAGTCAAAAACCGACCAAGGGCCCGCTTGGTCCAAACTCAAGGTTCAGACCAAAATCCGTTCACCCATTCACCCCCGAGCCCGAATATGTAATTAGTTTCAAAATCCGACCCCAAATTGAGGTCCAATTTCCAATTTCCCAACAATCCCTAATTCTACCTAAACCCCCAATTTCTACCATGAATTTCATAGATTTTAGGTTGAACTCTTGTAAAATGAAGTGAAAGATTGAAAGAAACGAGTTAAGAATCACTTACCTATGATTGGGGAACAAAAGGTTTTTGAAATATCGCCCCTAGGTCTTCTATGTTTTGAAAATATGAAGAAATGGCTTGAGTCCCGAATTAATGAACTCACTGCCCAGCGACCTTCGCACCTGCGGTGCTTTGGGCGCACCTGCAAATCCGCATGTGCAGACCTGATGTCCGCTTCTGTGGAAAAGGGCTGGGTCGACTGGGGCTGCACCTCCGAACAAGGTTCCGCTTCTGCGGTCCCACTCCTACGGAGAAAGTCCACATCTACGGAAGATGATATCCTAGGCTTGGGCCGCACCTGCGACCAAAGGCTCGCAGGTGCGGGCACACCAGATCTGGTGCACCAGCAGCCCTATTGAGGTTTGAACTCAACTTGCGCATCGCCCGAATGGCACCCGAGCCTTCAAAGATCCAAACCAAATGCACACAAGTCTAAAAATATCATATGAACTTGCTTGTGCCATCAAATCACCAAAATAACACCTAGAACTACGAATTTAACATCAAAACATATGAAATTCTCAATAACACTTCAAAATTTCTATTTTCCCGACCAAAGGTCAGAATCATGTCAAATCAGTTTCGTTTCTTACCAAATTTCACAGATAAGGTATAAATATCATAACGAACTTGTACCGGGATCCGGAACCAAAAATACGGACCCGATACCAACAAGATCCAACATTAAGCAATTCTTTAAAATCATTGATTTTCAGTCTTTTAATTTTAGTCAAAAGTTCATTTCTCGAGCTAGGTATCTCGGAATTCGATTCCAGGCATACACCCAGATCCCATATTTTACTACGGACCCACCGAGACCGTCTAAAAATGGGTCTGGGTCCTTTTACCCAAAACGTTGATCGATGTTAACAAAAAATCATTTTTAAGGCCAAAAATTATTATTTCTTTAATTTTCCACATAAAAGCTTCCCGAAAACTCGCCTGAAGTGCACGTATAATCGAGGAGGGTAAAAGTGATATTTCCAAGGCTAAAGAGCGCAGAATAGAGTTCTAAAACACAAGATGAACCTTTGCATCACAATCTCCAGCTCTAAAATAATTGTTCGTCCTCAAACGAACATAGAAAATTACCTGAACTGAGGAACAAGTGGGGATATCTACTCCGCATGTCCGTCTCGGACTCCCAAGTAGCTGCCTCAACAGGCTGACCTCTCCACTGCACTCGAACTGAAGGATAACTCTTCGACCTCAACTGACGAACCTGTCGGTCTAGAATAGCTACCGGCTCCTCCTCTTAACACAAATCCTTGTCCAACTGGCCAGAGCTAAAATCTAACACGTGGGACGGGTCACCATGATACTTCTGGAGCATGTACACACGGAATACTGGATGAACTGATGATAACCCTGGAGGCAACACAAGCCTATAAGA
This sequence comes from Nicotiana paniculata, assembly GCA_005239505.1. NCBI lineage: Eukaryota > Viridiplantae > Streptophyta > Magnoliopsida > Solanales > Solanaceae > Nicotiana > Nicotiana paniculata. Next base: position 13,514 of record MDKI01143825.1, read on the forward strand.
CACCCCTCCCACTCTATCGAGAATCTCAACAGGCTCAATGTACCTAGGGCTCAAATTGCCCTTCTTTCCAAACCTCATGACACCATTCATGGGTGATACCTGAAGCAACACTCTCTAACCAACATGAATACCACATCACGAACTCTACGGTTATCTTCTACCTGGACTGAGTGGTACGAAGTCGATCCTGAATAATCTTGACCTTGTCCAAGGCCTCCTGTACTAAATCAGTACCCAATAACCGTTCCCCTTCCGGATCAAACCACCCAACTGGCGATCTGCTGCGTCTACCATATAATGTCTTATAGGGAGCCATCTGAATGCTCGACTGGTAGCTGTTATTGTAGGTGAACTCTGCAAGGGGAAAGAACTGATCCCATGATCCTATGAAGTTGATAATACAAGCGCGGAGGATATCCTCTAAGATTTGAATAGTACGCTCAGACTGCCCGTCTTTCTGAGGATGGAATGATGTGCTCAACTCAACCCGCGTACCCAACTCACGCTGTACTTCCCTCCAAAAGTGCGAGGAAAACTGCGTACCTCGATCAGAAATGATAGACACGGGCACACCGTGAAGACAGACGATCTCCCGAATATAAATCTCTGCCAACCGCTCCGAAGAATAGGTAACTGCCACAGGAATGAAGTGTGCTGACTTAGTCAGCCTATCCACAATGACCCAAACAGCGTCGAACTTCCTCTGAGTCTGTGGGAGTCCAACCACAAAGTACATAGTAACACGCTCCCACTTCCACTCAGGAATCTCCATCTGCTAAAGCAAGCCACCGGGTCTCTGATGCTCATACTTCACCTCCTGACAATTCAGGCACCGAGCCACATACGCAACTATATCCTTTTTCATCTTTCGCCACCAATAATGTTGACGCAGGTCCTGGTACATCTTTGCGGCGCCCGGGTGAATAGAATACCGAGAACTGTGATCCTCCTCAAGGATCGACTCATGAATCCCATCAACATTAGGCACACATACGCGACCTTGCATCCTCAAAACGCCTCCATCTCAAATGTAACCTGCTTAGAACCATCATGCCGGATTGTGTCCCTAAGGACCAACAAGTGAGGATCATTATACTGCCGATATCTTATACGCTCAAACAAGAAAGATCGAGAGACTGTGCAAGCTAGAACATGGATGGGCTCTGAAATATCCAACCTCACGAACTGGTTGGCCAAAGTCTAAACATCTGAAGCTAGTGGCCTCTCACTGCCTGGAATGAACGAAAGGCTGCCCATACTCACTACCTTCCTACTCAATGCATCGGCCACTACATTGGCCTTTACCGGATGATACAATATGTTGATATCATAGTCTTTCAATAACTCCAACCATCTTCTCTGCCTCAAATTGGGATCCTTCTTCTTGAACAAATACTGAAGGTTGCGATGAACCATGAAAACCTCACACGACAGGCCATAAAGATAGTGCCTCCAAATATTCAACGCATGAACAATGGCTGCCAACTCTAATTCATGAATAGGGTAATTCTTCTCATGAACCTTCAATTGTCGAGACGCATATGCAATCACCCTTCCCTCCTGCATCAATACCTCTCCGAGCCCAACACGGGAGGCATCACAATACACCGTGTAAGATCCTGAACCTAATGGTAACACCAACACCAGCGCTGTAGTCAAAGTTGTCTTGAGCTTCTGAAAGCTCACCTCGCACTCGTCTGACCATCTGAATGGGGCACCCTTCTGGGTCAACCTGGTCAACGGGGATGCTACGGATGAAAACCCCTTCACAAATTGATGGTAGTAACCTGCCAAACCCAAGAAGCTCCTGATCTTTGTAGCTGAAGTGGGTCTAGGCCAGTTCTAATCTGCCTCAATCTTCTTAGTATCTACTTGAATACCCTCTGCCGATACGACAAGGCCCAAGAAAGCAACTGTATCCAATCAAATCTTGCACTTCAAAAATTTAGCATAAAACTGACTGTCCCTCAAAGTCCGGAGCACTATCCTGAGGTGTTGCTCATGCTCCTCCCGACTGCGGGAGTATATCAAGATGTCATCAATAAACACGATAACAAAGGAATATAAATAAGGCTTGAATACTCGGTTCATTAAGCCCATAAATGTTGTTGGGGCATTAGTCAACCCAAAGGACGTCACCAGAAACTCATAGTGCCCATACCGCGTCCGAAAAGCTGTCTTAGGGACATCGGATGCCCTAATCCTCAACTGATGGTAGCTAGATCTCAAATCAATCTTCGAATCACTTTGGCACTCTGAAGCTGATCAAATAAGTCATTAATTCTCGGCAACAGGTACTTATTCTTGATAGTGACTTTGTTCAACTACGATAATCTATACACATCCTCATAGACCCATCCTTCTTCTTCATGAACAAAACCGGTGCACGCCAGGGAGAGACACTAGGTCTAATAAAGCCCTTATCAAGCAAATCTTCAATTGTTCCTTCAATTCTTTCAACTCTGGTGGGGCCATCCGATATGGTGGAATAGAAATGGGTTGAGTGCATAGAGCCAAATCAATACAAAAGTCATTATCCCTGTCGGGTGACATCCCCGGCAGGCCTATAGGAACTACCTCAGGAAACTCACGAACAACAGGCATGGACTCCATAGAGGGAACCTCAGCACTAGAATCACGAACATAAGCTAAATAGGCAAACACCCCTTCTCGACCATGCGCTGAGCCTTCATATAAGAAATAACCCTGCTGGTAGAATGGCCAGGAGTCCCCCTCTACTCCAATCGAGACAACCCCGACAAGGCTAATGTCACTATCTTGGCGTGCCATCCTAAATAGCGTGATAAGGTGATAGTCAATCCATACCCAATATAACATCAAAATCAACCATATCAAGGAGCAGAAGATCTACACTGGTCTCAAGACTCCCAATAGTGACCATACACGAACGATATACACGATCTACGATAATAGCATCCGCCACGGGCGTGGACACATATACAGAGGCGCTCAAAGAATTTCGGGGCACAACCAAATATGAAGAGAAATAAGATGACACATAGGAGTAAGTAGACCCGGATCAAATAGAACTGAAGTATCTCTACTGCAAACTGAAACAGTACCTGTGATAACAGCATCGGATGACTCAGCCTCAAGTTTGGTTGTAAAGGCATAACATCGGGGTTGGTCCCCACCACTCTGAACCATGTCTTTGGGACGAACTCTAACTGGTGGGCCTCCACCTCTAGCGGCCTGACCTCTACCTCTAACCATGTGACCTCTACCTCTAGCTACCTGACCTCTATCTCTGGCTGGCTGGGCAGGAGGTGCAGCAGCTAGTGCAGGAACCATGGCACGAGAACTCTGGTGCTGTGAACTTCTCGACACACGAGGGAAATATCTAGCAATGTGCCTCGGATCACCACAAGTATAACAATACCTCGGCTGCTGAGACTGCTGGCCGGAAAACTGACCCTGTCAACCTGAATAACCATACTGAAAACGCTAAAGAGGAGGTGCACTGATAGGAGCTCGCGGTGCACTATAGGCTGGCTGATCAGAATAAGGCATATAAGGGCCACGACTACTTGGGGCACCGTGGGATGCCTGGAGTGCTGAATGAAATGGCCTGGGAGGATGGCCTCTATCATAAGTACCCCCGCCTCCAGATGAGGCACCTCTGAATCCACCGGAATAACAAGGCCTCTTGTCCGACCCCTGACCTCCCTGTCCGAGAACCATCTCAACTCGTCTGGCGACATTAGTTGCATCCTGGAAAGAAATCTCACTCCATGTCTCCTTAGCCATCTGCAATCTAATAGGCTGAGCAAGAACCTCAATAAACCTCATCACCCTCTCTCTCTCTTTGGGGAGAAAAATAACAGCATGACGGGCCAAGTCCACAAAATGAGTCTCATAATGAGTAACAGTCATGTTGCGCTACTGAAGACGCTCGAACTGACGACGACGCTCCTCCCTCAAGGTGATAGGCAGAAACTTCTCTAAGAAGAGATGTGATAACTGGTCCCATGTGAGAGTAGGCGACCCAGCTGGTCTGGTCAATAAATAATCCCTCCACCATTTCCTGGCGGAACCAGTCATTTGAAAAGAAGCAAAGTGGACCCCATTGGTCTCCAATATAACCATGTTCCGAAGAACCTCATGACAGTTATCAAGGTACTCATGGGGGTCCTCTGAAGTGTCACCACTGAAATGAACTGGGAAAAGCTTGGTAAACCTATCCAATCTCCACTAGGCCTCGGAGGACATAACTGATCCATCATCGGGCGGTGTTGCAGCAACCGGCTGAACTACTCCAACTGGATGAGCTGCTGGAGTCTGAAATTGTGGAGCCATCTGCTCCGGAGTGTGAGTAGCAGGAGTCTGAGCTCCTCCTCCATCCTGAGATACGGCTGATGCCATGGGGAATGGGCCAGTCTGAGCCACACTCTCCATAAGGCCCACTAATTAGACCAAGGCGTCCTGTAGCACCGGGGTGGAAACAAACCCCTCTGGGACCTGAGCTGGTCCAGCAGGAACGGTCTGAGCTAGAACCTCCTCATCGAACAGTACCTGAGGCTCCACGGTTGGGGCTGTTGCTCGGGCTCTGGGCTGATCCTTGCCCCTGCCTCGGCCTCTGGCACGGCCTGGCCTCGACCTCTGCCCCTCGTAGGAGGTGCTGCCAGAGGATCTGGCTCCTGATCAGCGAAAGAAGCGGTACGTGTTCTCGCCATCTGCGAGAGAATAAGAATATGGAAGTTTAATCAGTACTGAGAAAACATAATCGCACGACAGAGTTGAAACAAAGAGAACTTATTCCTAACTTTATAGCCTCTTGGAGATAAGTACAGACGTCTCCGTATTGATCCCCCAGACTCTACTAAGCTTGTCCGTGAATTGTGAGACCTAAGCAACCTAGTGCTCTGATACCAACTTGTCACGACCCGAACTCCCACCAACAGGACCGTGATGGCGCCTAACGTTGCACTCACTAGGCAAGCCAACATTAGAGATTCACAACATAAAAATCTTAAAACTTGCG
>ML319240.1:0-18489 GCA_005239505.1 Nicotiana paniculata
ACTTCTTATTCAAATCACCAAATTAAGGAAACCCATAAATACCCATTTGCTTCTTCTTCTTCTTCTAGGCAATCCACACTTGATAAATTTTTCCAAAATTCCACCAAACAGGACAATCGAAATGGACTCGGACAAAATAACGAAAATGATTTTGAATCTTGTGGGCCCAGTGAATCATTTCATGGGCCTAGTGATGTTAAGATTGATCCGGAGGCTGCAAAAACTTGGATTTTCCCAGGTTCTTTTTTTCACTTTTTTTTTGTTATACTTCATCAATATACTCCAAAACCCACTAGTGCGATTCTACTGGGTTGTTGTTGTTGTTAGGTCATCACTATCCGGTTTAACTTTATCTATTTTTACATATTAATGTTCTATAGAAGTCAAATAGTGTCAGCATTTACGAGTGTTTTGCTTTATGTTTCACGGATTCTTCATTTGACTTGATGTACATGTTCCCAATGAGATACTGTAATATTTATGATCCCAATTAAAATAAACTTAGATAAAAGCTGAATGTGTCTGTACTCATCGTACACGTAGGTTAGGCAGTTAGTTGTTGATTGGGCTTTTTAAGAATTAATGTATACTTCCTACATTCCAATTTATGTGAAGAAAGAAGATTTCTGAAACTTGTGGTCTAAATTAAACCATAAGTATCTGTGTGGCTAAAAATCGTCCTCGTTAAGGGTAAAATGAAAAGTGTATTGTTAAGATTGTTTCTAAATATAGAAATGTGTTTGGACAAACTAAAAAGGAAATACCATCACATAAATTGGGACGTGAGGAGTACCATTTTTTGTGACTCAAGGGGATGACTGAGTGGTTTAGGTGTACTAATACAACTTGGAGAGCCCATGTTCGAATCTTAACTACAATACTCAGCAGTATCTTCTCATGCTTGATGAGTAGGTTGACCTGCCAACTGTGCTTATGGGGGCTATAGTAGGCTACCAAACGAATTAGTCGAGGCCCGTATATGTTGGTCGACCTCTATGATTATCAAAAGAAAGGAAAAAAAGGAGCAAAACCATGTGTATTTTATCTTGATTAATCTATTGTTATCCTTATACCACAACATAGCAATGTGGGAATAGGTGAAAATCATTTTATGTTGCTTTTAGGAAATAGTTATAATTTTGTTTGTGAAGTGCCACTGCCTTTTTTTCTCTTTTCCTTTTCAGACCATTTTGTTAAATTTTAAGCATGCTATCTCTGTGCTCTAACATGAGATTTAGGGAAATGGCCAATATTGACTAGTTATGCTGTTTGAATGAAACTTTTGCATGGATACTCATAAGCTCTATGATGTAACTATCACTATCTTTTATATAAAGCATTCTAGTAGTTTCTTGGAATGAAGATTCATGTTCATTTAACTTTATTTTTCCTGCAGTCAATTTCGATCGTCGTGATTATCAATTTTCTATCATCCAGACTGCTCTTTTTAGCAATACCTTAGTGGCATTACCCACAGGACTTGGGAAGACATTTATTGCTGCTGTTGTAATGTATAATTATTTCAGGTGGTTCCCAGAAGGTAATGCAGTGCTACATCTATCGTATTTCTTATTCTTTTAAACTTGTCACATACTATTTCCGGTAACTACTTTCATCATGTCTCCACATCGAAGAGCTAGTTTTGAGAAGCAAGATTAATCTCAACTGACTCTGCTGAAATTTTGAGCTATAAAAAAATTACAAGTAGGTGATCTGAACATAGGAGCTTTCTCCCCATCCCAATAAACTAAATCTACATTAACCTCCACATTTATGTAGAGTAAACTATTGATAAACTGGGAAGTTTAAGTAATGGTTTAAATCATGAAATGGTTAGTCAGTAGTGTGTCATTGGTACTTTGCTTTTCTCTTATTCTTGTTGGGTGGTTCAGATGGACTTCAACCTTCTTTCCCAACCAAACTCAAAAGGGTTGTATCACATCGAGATGGCGATTCATTTTCCGCCCCAATGAGATGGGAGGTACTAAGCCCCTATTCTGCTGCTGGTAGATCTAATGGGATCCTGGACATGAAAGATCCCAGCCTGGAGAAATGCATGATTCCATGGCGGTTCATGGGATGGATGTTCGCATTCCCCTCCTCCTGATCTAACACTACCTCGTTCATCCAGACGCCAAATGAAGTCGAACAAGTGTGATATGGGTAGTTCTATAGCATATTTAGGTTCCCATGCTTTCTTTTCCCTCTGTCCTCTATTTCTTGATGACATCTTTTACAATTTCAACTCTCATGCATCCTGTATAGTAACAAAGAACGAAAAGATTTGTTTTGAAATACGTGCTAAGAACTTAATATGCAGAAATCCCCATAGATACCAAACACCCACTGCTATATGCAGCGAAAGAGCAAGTTAATAAATTCATAATATATGAACAAATGAACCTCGAGCATTATGATTCATAGACTTCAATTGTTAAGCTCTTACTGTTGCGAATGATCATTTTGATTTAAATGGACCTCTGTCAGCAGCTAATTCTACTTGTTATATTTTGCTTTGACTTTTCATGGTATTGTTCGGAGTATTTTGAGTGCACAACTTATGCTAACAACTGTGAAATATTATGAGCAATATTATTAGGCTAGACACTTCATTTTATGCATTTTCAAGTTTGTGAACAAAGGAAATTTTGTTTTTTGTTCTCAAGATGCCTGAATCCTGATGAGTCCTTCAGTTACTGATGACGGTCTTGTATGTGTATATATATATGGGTTCCCTATAATCTCTCTCTCTATATATATATCGGCTGAGAAGATATTTTATTCCTTTGGATTAACTGTTCTGGATGGTGTCCCAATGGCAGGCAAAATTGTTTTTGCAGCTCCTTCACGCCCACTTGTTTTGCAGCAGGTGGAAGCATTGCATAAGTTTGTAGATATTCCACAAGTAAGCTAGGAGTTTTATTTGGTTTTGTATTATTACGAAGTTGTTTTTCTAATCCTGTGTCCTAAAAGAGCAAATGTACTTTTATTCATATTTTGAGACATTATTACTAAATTGATTGCAGGAGTCCACAATTGATCTGACAGGTCAAACAAATCCGTCGAGAAGAGCGAGCTTATGGAAAGAGAGACGAGTTTTCTTTGTTACTCCACAAGTGCTGGAAAAGGATATACATTCTGGTGACGTTCTTCACTCTAGCGCTTATACAATTTTAAAAGTGTTATATAGTTTTCGCGTTTTCAAGAGATTCAAGGTTTGCCCCTTCCACATGATTTGTGCTTTCATGAGAGGAAATAAAACTTAACTGCGGTGACCTATTTGAATTTCTGGATGTCAATGTGCATGCTAGAGGAGAGCGTCACTTATATTTGTATACCTGGATCACTTTAGGGTCAACAACTGTAATCGCTCTTAACAGAGGTGTTGAAAACATGTCTAAAACTTAATATATAATATATGAATTTTTTGACACCTTTTTGGAGGTACTTTCACGTAATGACTCTAACTTTCTGCAGATAATAGCTATTTAACTAACAATGAATTTTGTGATTACACCTTTCTTGTTTTGAAGAAGAATCAGATGTAATTATTTACCAGAAGCTTGAGGACACTTTTATATTAAGCATTCTAGGTTCTAATAAGAATTAATATAGGTTAATTGTTTGGCCCAAATAGAATTATTCTGCTTAAATACTATCTAAATATGCAAAAAAAAGAAAGAAGGTAGCAGACGTATCAAACATTGAAGATGTCAATCTGTAATAAGTTTAAGTATGTTTACTTTATGATAACCAATTTGAGCATATCTCATTTAGGTTAGATAACACACAAAATGTTGTTATTTGCTTCATGGTTTTTAACAGTTTAATAACTGCTTGAAAGACCCTAGCAAGAGGGGATGAATGACCCTAGCAAGAGAGCCATCATAAAGTTAGGTCTTAGGGAATGATGGGTGATATTGTTTGTTTTTTGGAGACAAAAATGGAAAAGGTGACAAATGGTATTGTGAGGCGTATTTGGGGTAGAAGGTGGGTGAAACATGATGCTATCCCATCTGGGGGCTTAGCATTGGGATACTTTTATTATGGATGAGAGAAAAGTTAAAGTTTTGGAGACTAAGAAAGGTGAGTTATGTATAACAGTGAGATTTTGAAATTATTGCAATGTGGTGGAGTAGGGTTTTGAGGTGAGTGTATGATCCTGGGGAGGCCTTGAAGGCGGTATTTTAGGAAGAGATAACTACTGTTATGGGAAACGGGACATTCCATGGATAGTGGGAGGGATCTCAATACAATCTGATAGCCGGGGAGAGGACAAAGTACAGTGGGTTTACAAGGGCTATGGAGGAGTTTTCGGAGTTCATCGATTACTGTTTCTTGTTTACCTTCCTTCGACACGTGCCAGATTCACTTGGTCTAGATCAGAAGACTCTTCTTCTATATCAAGTCTTGGTAGATTCTTGGTGTCCACTTCTTGGGATGAGTTGAAGGCGACATACATGGGGAAAGAGTGGTAGGGTGGGCGTGGAGTAGTTATGTGGTGGTAGGGAACCCATCTTTCGACTTGTAGGAAAATTAAAGATGCTTAAGGGGGACATTAAGGTGTGGACTAGAGAAGTTTTTGGGAGGGTAGTGAAGATGAAAAGGTCATTCACGAGGTGGGGGAGTTAGAGATGGTAGAAAGCGAGAGGGATTTGGTGAAAATGGAAAAGGGAAAAGGTGAGGAAGGAGTTAAAAAAAAGAGGCAACTTCTTTGGCTATAGCTGAAAAGATTAGTTGGAGGCCAAAATCGAAGGTGTTATGGTTAGAGGAAAGGGACTTGAATACAAAATATTTCCACAAGGTTGCGGTGGCTAATAAGAAGAGAAACTAAGACTCGGTAGAGGTAAATAAAGTGGTGCATGAAGGGGAGGAGGTAGGTGAAGCTATTGTGTGTTTCTATGAACAATTGTTTATGGAGGAGGCAGATTGGAGGGTTTAGAGTTTAAACAAATAGGGGAGGAGAAAAGTGGATGGTTAGAGAGGACTATTGGGAAAGAGGAGGTGAAGAAGTCGATTGAAAGTTGTGTAGGGCGTAAAGCTCCTGGACCAGGCGATTTCACCTTGGTACTTTTCTAGCAGTATTAGAAACTATCACCACTTACGAGATTATGGGGGAGTTCGAAAAAAGTCTCAATGGTTCTTTCATTATCATCATTCTGAAAGAGAGGGAGCATCAAGTATAAAGGATTATAGACTTAATGGTCTAGTGGAGAACATCTATAAGATTATATCCAAAATGCTTTTCAAGAGACTAGAGAAGGTCTTGGATGAGACAGTATCTACATCGCAAAATGCTTTTATGGAAGGTAGACAAATTTTAGATGCATCATTGGTGGCTAATAAACTGGTTGATTCAAGAAGAAAGAAAGGGGAACCGAGGACTTTGTGTAAATTGGATCTTGAGAAGGGCTATGATCATGTTAATTGGGAGTTCCTTGACTTTATTACCCCCTCTGTTTTAATTTAGATGACAACTTTCCTTATTAGTCAATTCTAAAAAGAATGACACATTTCTACAATTGAAAATAATTCAACTTTAAACTCTTCATTTTACTCATTTTACCCTTAATGAGCATCTTTTATAATCACACAAATGTCATGGCCCCACAAAGCTTTTACCCCTTAAGATTTTAAGACCACAAGTTTCAAAAGTCTTTTTTTTTTCTTAAATTCCGTGTCGAGTCAAACTACCTCATCTAAATTGAAACGAAGGGAGTGTATTAGAGGATGTGATTTGGGGCAAGATGGAGGGAATGAATCAAGTTTTACGTTTCAACCGCCAAGTTCTCTGTTCTCGTGAATGGTAATCCATGCGACTTCTTTGGCTGCACGAGAGGAATGAGACAGGGCGTCCACTATCACCTATATTGTTCATTTTAATGATGGAAACATCGAGTAGAATGATGGATAAAGATGTAGCAGGGGGTTATTTTAGGGGCATTTCTGTATCGACGGGTGGTCAAAGTATTGTAAGGGTGTCTCATCTATTGTTTGCGGATGATACTTTAGTGTTCCGTGATGCAGATGGAGCCCAATTGTCTTATTTGAGACAAATGCTGACATGTTTTCAAGTGGTGTCAGGCCTAAAGATCAATCTTAGAGAATGCAAGATTGTTCCACTGGGGGCGCTGAGAATATAGAGGTCCTAGCACATGTGAGGAATAGTAAGATTGGGTTCTTCAACTACTTATTTATTTGGGCCTAACGCTAGGTGCATCTAACAAAGACCTAGGGGTTTGGAATCCGACAATAGAGAGGGTCCCAAAAGGCTTGTAAGTTAGACAAAGAAGGTACTTATCCAAAATAAGAAATTGTTAATTAAGAGTACAATATTGAGTATCCTCACTTATTTCATGTCCTTGTTATAGGCTCCAATTATCGTTACTAGGAAGTTAGAGAAACTTCAAAGAGATTTTCTATGGCATGAGTCAAGTTGGGAGAGGAACTCACGTAGTTAATTGAGTGATTGTAAATACACCGAAGTGTTAGGTGGACTTGGGATATAATATCTAAGAGCTTTCAACAAAGGCGTTGATGGAAAATTGAATATGGAGATTTGGGGTAGAGGTGGAAGCCCTTTGAAGGGGGTGATTGCTGAAAAGTATGGGGTATTGGAAGGGAGGTGGAGGATTGAAAATGTCTCACTTCCTTTTGGGTGCGGGTTATGAAGAAATATTATAAAGGGTTGGGAAGAGTTTAAAGGAAACATATCATTCAGGGTGGATGATGGGAGGAAGATATGTTTTTGAGATCACAGGTGGTGGGAGAACAACACATTGAGAGTCACTTATTTGATCATGTATAATATTTCAAGCCAAAAAAAGATGCCAATCCAACGATTGTGGAGCTCACAAGGGGGAGAAATGCAACGGAACTTGAAAGGCTGGGAGGTAGAGGAATATCAAAACTTGCTCGTGTTGCTTCACAATAAAAAAATGTCACGGGATATACATGATGCATGAAGATGGGGGCGGTGGAAAACAATGTTATTTCCATTAAGTCCTATTATGAGTAGCTCCTGTTAAGAGAGGGGCCAACCTTTCCACATAATTCGATATAGATTCCCAGGGTACCGAAAAAGGTAGGTTTCTTCACTTGGCTAGCTCCGAGAGGGGTGATTTTGACGGCGGAGAGTTTGAGGACGAGGAAGATTACTTATGTTAATCAGGAGAAGATGTGAATCACCTTCTTTTACATTGTCGGATAACATCTTATTTGTGGTGGAAAATTTTGAGATGGTGTGGTATGGAGTGGTGATGGCGGGCACCATAAAAAAACAATATTTAGCCGGTTCTTTTAGAAGATAGAAGAAAAGACACATGCATGGGATGTTGCTCCCCTAGTACTTATGTGGATCGTATGGAAATACATTGAATAAATGAAACTTTGACGAATAACTAATCGATTGCCTTTCTTTCAGTTATTCTTTTCNAACAGGGGGGGCGGCTCCAGAGGCGCTGCCGCAGGCGCCAGCACCGACATAAATTGCCCATCCCGCTCCCGATCAAAAAGAGCATGCGAGACTTCGAAGGGACATTCACACTTTGATTCGTGAGACCCGCCAACAGTCAAATAATTAGTGAACCTTAGAGATAGAGAGATATTTCTATAATTAGTTCGTTTCTCTTCTATTTTTCTATCTCCCATCTATCTATTTTCTTTAGTTATTTACTAGAGCTCACCGGTGGATTTAAAAAACCTCGCGAATTGACTTTGGTTACAGGTGTGGTTCTGGCTGTATTAACCGCATCTTTTGGCGTAACTGGTTATTCCTTACCTTGGGACCAAGTTGGTTATTGGGCATTGAAAATAGTAACAGGTGTCCCTGAGGAATAAGGGAGCCTTTGATGGAGGAGAGAAAGATCTTGCATCCTCGCTGATGATATAATATCGATTGATGAGACACGAGGCGGTGTCAACGAAAAGTTGGAGGTTTGGAGACAACTCTTAGAGTCGAAAGGTTTCAAGTTGAGCAAGACTAAGACGGAGTACTTAGAATGCAAGTTCAGTGATGAGACGAGGGAAACGTATATAGACGTGGGGCTTGATTCACAAGTCATCCCTAAGAGAGGAAGTTTCAAGTATCTTGGGTTGTTATCCAAGGGAACGGGGAGATTGACGAGGATGTCGCACACCGTATAGGGGCGGGGTGGATGAGATGGAGGTTAGCATCCGGCGTCCTGTGAGACAATAATGTGCCACTAAAACTTAAAGGTCAGTTCTACAAGGTGGTGGTTAGACCAACAATGTTGTATGAGGCTGATTGTTGGCCAGTCAAGAACTCCCATATCCAAAAGATGAACGTTGCAGAAATGAGGATGTTGCGAATGGATGTGCGGGCACACTAGGTTGGATAAGATTAGGAATGAGAATATTCGGGAGAAAGTGCGCGTGGCCCATGGAGGATAAGATGCGCGAAGCGAGACTTAGATGGTTCAGACATGTGAGGCGGAGAAGCCTAGATGCCCCAGTGAGGAGGTGTGAACTGTTGGCGCTGGTAGGTAGGAGAAGAGGTAGAGGGCAGCCTATGAAGTATTAAGGAGAGGTGATTAGGCAGAACATGGCGCGACTTTAGCTTACCGAGGACATGACCCTTGATAGAAAGATACGAAGGTCGAAGATTAGGGTGGAAGGGTAATAGGTCGTATTGTGTTTTTCTGAACCGTTTCGGGTTTACTAATGCTAGCTTGCTAGTACCTTGTCGTTGTTTCTTAGAGTGCTAGTATTAGGGTTGTTTTTAGTACTATCTTTACCTGTTCTTTTGTTACTCTCGAGCCGAGGGTCTTTTGGAAACAACCTCTCTACCTCCACCAAGGTAGGGTAAGGCCTGCCTACACATTACGCCTCCCCAGTCCCCACTTGTGGAATTCCACTGGGTTGTTGTTGCTTATCCACGAGGTTCCTTTATGTATAGATGGTTAAGTGACATTCCTAGAAAACCATGTGTTTTGTAGGGTTTTCTATTTTTCTGGTATACTTCTTGTACTAGGGCACCTTCTTGCCCTTTGTTTTTAATATAATTTATTACTTAATTAAAAAAAAAGCTTTACTTACTTGGATCTGATTATGGATTTTCCTATTCATCAGTATGGTCATTGGCTTTTGTTTCCTGATATTTTTAGTTCCCTGATTATGGTGCATAACATGTATTGTCATTTGTGTCCATCATGGAGGTGATTTCATTCTTTAGGGGCTACCAAATGAGTCAACTTCATTCTTTAGGGGTTGGGATATCTGTAGTCTAGTTAGTGCTTATGGTGCCTTTTCCTAGTTCACAAGTCACTGCATGCTTCATCGCAAACTTAATTGCTATTCCGTCTTCAGTGTAAATGGAGCTTATCTTGTGTTGTTTCGGAATATAGAATATCGTGCACACAAGGGATTGTTTTTCAATGGTCGATGTTTAATATACGATTGTAATAGCCAATAGCCCATGCCCCGGATAGATCTAACATAGCAAATATGATGTTGGTGTAACTTTTGGGTTTAGTTCTTTCATAATGCCTGAATGGGAGATATGTTCAAAAGCTGCTAGCACATCAATCATATGCGTTTGAATGTACTAATTTGAAGAAATATTTAGTGACGAGAGGTTGCGTGCACATTGAATGTATTTCCTTTTGAATAAGAGAATTCTAAACCTCATATCTTTGAAATTTCTGTTCTTAGAATTGAACGCTTATGAAGTTATATCTGTAAATTACAGGAATATGCTTCATGAGACATCTTGTTTGCTTGGTAATCGACGAGGCTCATCGCGCTAGTGGAAATTACTCTTATTGTGTAGTAGCTCGCCAGGTTTGTCATTCAGTTTGTTTTTATGTTCTAGCTTTCTGATATGATTCTTAACGTGTCTAAAGGAGGCAGCCCGGTGCACTAAGCTCCCTTCTATGCGCGGTCCTCTATGTTACTTTTTTGCAAGTACAGTAGTTTTATTCATGAATTACACCACCAAGATGGTACTGCCTGAGTAAAAAAGTATCATGGATCTGATTCCTCAAGTGTGGATGGAATAAAGTTATAAAGGAAATGCAGTATGATTCTATGTCGGTTGTGAAAGACATTTTACACCAAGATTTTCGATTGGGTAATCACCCATGTACTCGGAGTATAGCAAATCAAGAAGACAAAGCTATTGATATTCAAGAATATGGGGCCAAAAAGTTCATCATACTCCCAAATGTAAAATAAATTTTTGAACACATCTATTCATCAAACTTGTGAACTACTGTGACAGTTGCTCTATTTGGTCGAATCGAATCTGTCATTGTGATAACTGACAGAAAGGAATTGCGGAAATAATTTAGTTGCTTTGTCTTGCTTTATGTAGAAGTTGAAACCCATTGTTGGTCTAGTGCCAGCTTTATATACCTAATTCAGCTTTTTACCTCAGATTCTTGTTCTGCTTTTCCCCTGCTAAAGTCAAATCCTGGCCCACTCCTGTGATTGGTCACTAAATTTGGTCCATTTTTAACTGGGCAGGCTTCTCTAAATTCCAAGTTCAAATGCTTATTTTATTTTTTCAAGCTCCATTATGATGTACATTTTTAATCCGGTGTCCAAATATAAGGGAAACATTTAGAGGTAGTATTAGATTATCATGCCATTAACTGTTAAACTTTCTATAAAATATGTCGAATTGCCATTTCATTTCCTTAATTTATCTCCATTTGGTTGGTGAAAATTCAACTTTTTGATTTATTTGTAGTTGATGGCATGTAATGCCCAAGTCAGGATATTAGCATTAACTGCAACACCTGGGTGTAAGTTACTAATTATCTGCCGGACTTTGTTGGAATTTAAATTGGTTTCATGTCTTATGTCACCCTTCTTACTGGGATCTTCCATATGTCAGCTAAACGGCAGGCAGTTCAGAACGTGATCGATAACTTGCAAATATCAACACTTGAATATCGAAATGAAACTGACCCAGATGTGCTCCCATATGTGCATGCTCGAAAGATTGAACAGATAACGGTCTAAATATATCTCCCTTGGGCTCTTTGCTGAGGCTTTTTCTTTGTAGTTTATGTTCAAAAAATTTCAAATCATGCTTTCAGGTTCCCATGGGCAAAGATGCTGATGAAGTTGGTGAACTCCTCTTGAAAGTAATATGCCCATTAGTGAATCGGCTTAATGCATATGGAATACTACTGAACAGAGACTACCGGACAGTATGGCTACTATTACTTGAAAATTCTTTAGATTGTTTTCTTTTGATTATGGTGTAGTCGTTTGCTGCATTTTGGGGATGTGCTGTTCTGACTAGTCAGTCAATGAAGTTCAGGTATAGGATAGTTGTTCAATGAAGTCGGTCATTATCCTCTTTCCACGCTTTCTTCCTATTTATGCTCTGGTTATGTTTTTATTCCACATTTGCATTTCTCAGTGGATTACAGTGATACAATCTATTGTTGAAGAGATGCTAATGCCTCCATGTGGCTCCTATACTGCAAGGCTTGAAAAATTGTTTGATACTAAGGCCCGTATAGTGTATGGTTTGATTGCATTAGGCAAAACACTTTGACAGTCCCCTTAAAGTTGTCAACCCTGTGCACTTAGATACTCCATCTTAAGTCCGTTTCATTTGAACACTCCAACCACATCTCAAATGTGTCATTTAGACACAAAGTTCATAGGCAGCCAATAACAAAAGGTGTGTGTAATTCACACATTAGAGTGACGAATAGGACGAGGACAC
This sequence comes from Nicotiana paniculata, assembly GCA_005239505.1. Taxonomy (NCBI): domain Eukaryota; kingdom Viridiplantae; phylum Streptophyta; class Magnoliopsida; order Solanales; family Solanaceae; genus Nicotiana; species Nicotiana paniculata. Next base: position 11,705 of record ML319240.1, read on the forward strand.
GTGGATTTAACTAAAATAAATTTTAAAATTGAATATAAAGACGAGAACCCCACCCCACCCATCGTCATCTTCCCTGACGACCCCTCCTCGCCGGGAAAATCAATTTCAGGTCATTTCTTTACCGTCTTATTTTCTAGAAATTTTGTCCTCTTCTTTCGCCGAATTTTTTTGAGAGATCCAAATCTGATTTTCTTCTTTAGATTCACGAAACTTGGCCAAAAGAGTGAAGCTTCGCCGGAATTTTTTTGAGATATAAATCTGATTTTTCTTCAGATTCAAGTCACAAAGTTTAATATTGTTACTGTTGAGAAGAAACGAAACTTTGCCGAAAAAAATGAAGTTTCGCCGAAAATGTTACTGCTCTTATTTTTCTTCTTAATGTTAATTTTGTTACTTTTGAAATATCCAAATACTGTTCAAGAGAAGATGGAGGTAACAAGGTTTTCTTTCTTCTTCGTGTTACTTTTGGGCAAATTGACAAGATTTTTGTTATTTTGGGACTGAGGAGATGGTGATGGGTGCAGCTTATGTGGTGTTTTTGTGCTTCTGTGCGCGAGTTGTTTGGTGGTGTTGGGGCTGCTCGTTTTGGACTTAAAGGGGCGGCTGGACATGGCTGTTTTGGGTGTTACAGTGAAGCTTGGTAAAGCTCACATGGTGGAAGATAAATGGAGAAGATGAGCTAGCGGCGCTGCTGCTTTCTTTTTCTGCTCTCCTATTCTTAGCTCTAAACGTGAGGATGAAAAGTGGAGAAGTATAGGTGCATTCTTCATGTTAATTGACAGGGTGGTGCAAAGAGAAGATGGAGAGGAGAGAGAAGAAAGTTACTTTATTTTTTTTCTAATTGACACTTTGTTCTTTGGGACCTACAACAATAGCATTATACATGCATGCCACGCTCTCTAAAGAGGTGGCAACACGCACTTTGCCACATCACCAAATTGTGTCTAAATGGCACATTTGAGTTGTGGTTGGAGTGTTCAAATGGAACGAACTTTAGATGAAGCGTCTAAGTGAAAAGTGTAGACAACTTTAAAAAGGTTGTCGATGTATTTTGCCATTGCATTATTTAATGAAGACTAGCTTGCAAACATGTGCTTTGACATAGTTAGTAGCTGTGAAAGTAAAAATGTCTAGTTTATTTTGTTAAAGAGTTGAAAATAAAATTTTAAGTTCTAAATTTGATTTAATGTCTTAGTAATATATAATTGCTAAAAAAATTTAACTGTAAATTTCTGTCTTAAAAATCCTGATATCTTTTGTTCTTAATGTCTTCTCATCACTAAATTCAAATGTCAGGGGCGTATTTCTAGATGTTTCTACTCTATACAGATAAGGACCACTTTCAATCTGTGAAATAATCAGATCATTAATAACGTATAAGACAAGGGGTCCTATATTCACTTTAAGCAAAATCACGTTTACACAAAGACGATGAGAATACATTGGAGGAGCAGGGGTTAGTATTTGGATAGTAAAATTGAACTATTGATTTGCTGGTTTATTATGTTTTCCAATTTGTGAAGATTATACAGTCTTTTATTCTTCTAGGGGCTTGACAAATCATGGTAACCATGTTTATATATACATATGGGATGAGCTCGTCCATTTCAGCTAAATCATGTTACTGTTGCCACTACTACTTAAATTGGACAGCACAATCACTAGGTTCTCTATATACGCACTTGTTTGTTTTTTTATCTTTTATGTAAGTCTATATACAGACTTGTTTATTAAGGTTTGTTTGTCTTGTCCAATTTACAGTTAAGCCCGCACCAGGTACTTGAATCACGGTCAAGATTTCGTGAAGCTCCACCTCAAAATTTACCTCAAGTGAAGTTTCAAGATATTGACGGATTACATGGAGTTCTTGTAACACTTTACCATATATTGAAACTGCTCTCGAGCCATGGGATAAAATCTGCATGTGAGATGCTTGAAGAAAAGCTGCAAACCAATAAGTGGGTTTGTTTTTTACAATAGCATCCCTCCTAATAACATACCGCCCCAATGTATTTCTTGTATAATGTGATGTTATTCCATCGACCAGCTGCATCCAAGATATTATCATATACGTGTCGTGCAGTTATTTTCACCAGTTTTGCACAACTTTTACCTCTTCTTTATGAAAGCTGAGATGGTTTAACAGAATCTCTTGTCCGTTTTCTTAATATGTACGTGTCATTTACAGGTTATTTGGACGGCATATGAGCAGAAATGAAATTCTATTGAAAGCAAAGCATTTAATGCAGCAAGTTGTATCTCATGGTGCTCCTAGTCCTAAGTTATCAAAAATGCTGGAAATACTGATCAATCATTTCAGTATGTTACACATCGCAGCGTTCTGTTTTCAAGTATTTGTTCATTTTAATTGCTCAATGAGCACCCTGTTTGTCTATACATGGATGCAAAATGGCTTTGCAGCTTGTTTTAATGGGTTTCCGGTTAGGCATCATTTTTATTAATGAAATTTGATTTTCATCAATAGTTTCGAGAGTTTGGGTATGACATTTGATTTTTTTTGTTTCTGCAAATTCATTTAGGAAGCTTGTTCAAGTTGTAAATTTTTCCATGTCATAGTAACCGCAATAGAAAGAGGCAAAGCTAGTGACAGAAATAATCAACTATTATCCTTCGAGTTTAATATTGGAAAATTATGAGCTAGTTTCATTGTTTCTATTGAAGCTTTTGTTACTTCTTTGGCATATTTTTCAAACTTAACTTTGTTGTTTAGTCCTAGGGAATTCTAAGTGGGATGATACATTCTTCCTCCATTACCCTCTTTCACAAAGTCAAAATTTTAACTTGTTTCTTTTGTTATAGTCTTGGCTGTTCGTAAAATTGTTGACCATGTCAACAAAAGATAAACCCCTAACTTGTTTGGGCCTGAGGCGTAGTTGTTGTTGTTGTTGTTGTATGTCAACAAAACATAAACATTGTCTGCTGATAACTTTGTTCCCTGTGCGGGAGTCTTAAGGTCGCCAAAACAAACAGAGAAGAAATTTAGGCCATAGATATATGCTTTTGTTATAACTTTTTAATAAAAATTGATTTTCACCTTAAAAGACGAACCATGAATGTCTTATGCACATGTTTTGGTGGAGTATCAGCTTCCGTGCTTTATTTGCCCTCTAGAAAATGACAAACCAAAGTCAAGTTGACTAATAGAGGTGAGTATGAAGCATTATTGCTTGCTAATGTGGATTTGAAGTTCATTTGTAGCTTATGGTGCAAACTAGAGTACAGTCAAATATTGGCTAGCGATTTATATTTGGAATAAAGTGAATAGGTATCTCACTCATCCTTTTCTTAATGGGCACTAAATTAGCAAGAGGAAATGTCATTTCAAGTGCAAATTGTCAATTGACAGAGATTGGCTATATTCTATGCTATGGAAAGTGTGGGGTCCTTGTAATATCAGATACCAAGTAACTAATAGTTTAATAATGTTATTACCAATTCCCGGACCTTATTTTTCATAATCCTTCTTGATATAGTCAACTGTAGTTCTAGGGATTCTACCTCCTTAAATTTGATAGAAGATGTCGTTTTTTGTGATGCTGGAATTTATCATAATCAAGAAGGTGGTAGTTAATTATTTAAGATTTTCTTTTTCTTATTTGGACTCTGGACTTTCTCATAGTAAATATAGCGCTCCTATTTTCATATTTTCTTTGATATTTGTCCATCTGTTGCAGATACCAATGATCCTAAAATTTCAAGGGTTATCATTTTCTCAAATTTTAGACAAAGTGTCAGGTGAAGTCTACATCAATTCCATTCTCACACTTCAATTACCTGATTGCAGCAGTTGGATTCCTTTTACTTTTGTATTCTTAAGCCTGATTTTGGTTGCAGTGACATATTGCTTGCTTTGAGGAGTTTACCAGAGTTTGTTAAAGCTACTGAGTTCATTGGCCAAAGCTCAGGTATCCTACCCTATACATTTCAGTGGATCAACTTCCTACTGCATTGGTACTTCATCTGTTTCTTCATTAGACACTGGATATTTCCTCTTCGAAAAATGCTGTCGAACTGCTCATGTCAATAATGTTAAGAGGTGTACTGGTGATTTCTCTTTATGTGGTAGTTTGTTATTATTACCATTTTTGCTGGAATTCAAGGTTTTACATGGCAATGGCTGCTAGTTTTGATGGTATCAGTTGGTCTTCTATCATAATTGCAATTTTCTAGACATCTGCTCTAAAGTACCACGTATATTTATTGCCATTTTCCTGTATGCTACAAGTTACTACATGTTAAAACCACATCTTTTGGTAGGGGTGTGAGCTTTGGTACAAGGCCCAAAACCAATATGCTTGAGCTACAGAATTTTGGAATGAGTCCTCTAAGCTTGATGATACAGCTATGCAGTTATAACTACTTCTGTTTCCCTCCCCCTCAAAACAGACAAGTAAAAGAATGACGTTATATGCTGCCGAAATGTATAATGTAGCCAAAATAAGCTATGATAAGTGGGAGCAAAACTTTAATTTCTGTGCTTTAATCTTTATGACAAAGTTTGCAGCCTCTGTTGTAAAAGGCTCACTTGAGATGCGTTTAGTGCTGAAGTTGGGTGACGCTCAGATAGGGCCCTTCGGTACAGGGACTGAGGTACTAAGGCAAATGCCTAATACCATGGATCGTCTTTAAGAGGGTAGCACTAGATGATAAGTATCTGGCGATGTAATTATATTAATTGTTAACTAAGCGTTATGAACGAACTTTTTAGTGGTTAGGTATATAAGAAATTAGAAATTGGCATCAGAGAACAACTCAGAAAATTGCATTTTTGCATCTAAATCAAATGGTTGATGGGATTTTACCTCATATATTCTCTTAATTATAGTTTTTTCGATTCTTTTATCCAAGTAAATTGTTGTCTTTGTAATCATTTTTGTATGTGCATAACACACACATACACATATTCCTCATTAGGGCCTTGCTTGCAAGCCCATTCTTTAAATGCACTTTACGCTTAAAGCTCCATCAAAGCCTTTGCGCCTTTCTGTGCTTTTTGCCTTTGACAACTCTTGTTTCCTGTTTCTGGTGTTCATATCTCGTTTACCATGTGAAACACCTATTATCTTTAGTCCTCAGACTGGTTTCGCAATGGTAATTCCTTCACTAAACTGCAGGAAGAATATCTTCATATTTTTATGTTATAGTTCTAATTTAATTCTTTCATTTTTAGTTCTAAGGATCTGCAGTTCTCATAGCATTATTCCATGAACTTGGTTTGCAGGCAAAGCATCAAAAGGCCAATCACAAAAGAATCAACAGGCTGTTTTGGAGGTAATTCTTTTGCTCTCCTCTTATTGTCACTGGACAATCGACCTTGCTTGAGTTGACTTTTTCATGTAGAAATTTCGGACTGGCGAATACAATGTCATTGTTGCAACATCAATTGGTGAAGAAGGTCTGGATATCATGGAAGTGGATCTTGTGATATGCTTTGATGCTAATATATCACCTTTGAGAATGATTCAGCGCATGGGCAGAACAGGAAGGAAACATGAAGGACGAGTTGATATCCTTTTCATCTAGCTAGGTTTTTCCTTTTCTTTTCTTTTGAAAAATTGTTTTCTTTAAGACCAATTTTTTTTTCCGTACTTGCATATTCAGTTCCTGGCCCCCAGTTTTTGTATTCATTTTAATAGATTTCCTTAATGAATTGCTACTGGTTTTAGCTCACGAAGGAAGAGAGTTAAAAGGTTACTTGCAAAAGCAGACAAGCGGCAAGGCCATTATCAAAGACATGAGAAATGGGGGAATCCGCTTTTCATTTTATTCCAGTCCGAGGATGGTACATCATATCAACAGATTTTCTCATCAGCTTCAAGGAAACTATACCTTCTTAAGTCTGTATATTTGTCTATTGTAGATTCCACATATTTTTAAACCAAAAGTCCAGCTCCTCAAGCTATCAATTCCACAGTTTGTTCCTCGTGGAAAGAACATAAAAGATGTTCACCCTATTCAAGTGTCTGCATTCCTGAACAAATTAAGTGATGAAGAAGCAAACCTGCTTGCGAAATATTTCAAGTTTACTGGTCAGGAGACTCAGGATGCATGGAGACCATCACTTATTGCCTTCCGTCATTCTCAGGCATTTCCTTCCAAAGTGCACAGAGTGGTGCATTCATTTAGAACAGTGATGCTAATAGATGCAATGCAACATTTGCAAGAAATGTCTTTTCCTCTAGATATCAAAGCTTCTACCAATGAGGTTCTTATGCTGATATTTGCTTAACTTTATTATTTGTAGAATAACTGAAAATTGAATTACTTCTCTTTGATGGCTCAGGATGAAACTTTTGAAAATTTGTCTATGAAAGTTGAAGCCACCAAACCATGTGAAGAAATTCTGAAAGGTAACATATATACATACTCGATAGCTTCATCACCAAAATTATTCAGCATTTTGAACATTTTACTGATTGATGTTTGATAATCTTTTACTACCCTAATGTACTGGCTCTGCATTACCACTGAGTCTGACCGGAATTATATGTTTCTTTTCATTAAATGGAATTCATATTCAATGATTCAAATTAGTGCAAATAATGCTGTGATATGTTAATTTGCCTTCCATATGGCGTCTTTTCAATAATTTTCCACCAGTTTTACATGGTGCACAGCAGATTATCCCCAGCCAATTTCAATATAACAGCACTTTGTTGTCAGTATCCATTATATTTAATGGATACGTGGAAAAGATGGAGGTTGTGCTTTTGTTATTTATGCCAATAAAATAAAGAGAGATTTCTTCTAGAGAAGAGCCCCCC